>BQNB010029943.1:0-49653 GCA_026074375.1 Tanacetum coccineum
CTCTCAAATACATTTCGTATCTACAAGCCCTAATATCTCTCTTAACGACGATCTCTCTTTCAAGTACAATGGCTGTTCTAGATTCATGTCCGAAGCACAACAAGGTCGCGTATCTGGAAAAGACTAAAGGGAATGCAGAATTTCATGAGATTATTGATTTTCTCAAGCGCAGTTCCATTCATCATGCTCTCACCGTAAGTCCTGTAGTATCTACTACATTTGTTGAACAGTTTTGGATGTCTGCTAAGTCTAAAAAAATCAACAATGTTAGGCACATTACTGCCAAAGTAGCTGGCAAGTCTGTGTCTATCTCTGAGCAGCAATAAGAGTGATCTTCTTTTTGATGATGCTGATGGTTGGACGCATTACCTATTCAGGCTTATTTGATGCTTTTCAGCAAATGGGTATGAGGGGAGGGTTTAAACATTGTTAACATTTAATATAGCTTTTGTTTTCACCCCATCAAACGGGGTTTTTATTTCATACAATGAATCATTGTCTTAGCTCAAAAAAGCACACTCTTGGGTTCAAATTCTACTATCATTGCCACTGCATGTGCTCTGCCTTAACATCTCATCAAAAGTATTATTTTTCTAAAATTAATTTTGTTGGTATGCTTAGGACATTTAGATTCTAAGAAAAGTTTGTATGTACCTATGTTTTTTATTTCTATCTTTTTAGATATAACAACTAGCTAATGTGTCTGTTTACCTTTCTCCATCTTTTTTCCTATTATAAATACTTTAACTAGTAAAGTTTTTTCTTTTATGGTTAAGAAGGGTAAGCATTTCTCAGGAAAGTCACCCCTTTGTTTGCTACTATGTTGGTGAGCAACCAATCTCAGGCATGAGGGTGGCTCCTTCAGTTAAAGACCATCTAAAGCAAAACCTACACCCTCTCCTGTCTCCCACTAGTTAAGTACTAAATGAGCACAAACTGATTCTTCTTCCTGCTTAAACTAGTGAGGTACCTATTGAGAAACAGACTGACCTATCCCTAAGACCTTCACCCACTCCTATTATTCCTTGATTCTATTCCAGAAACTTCTGGTGAGAATCTTGGAGGTCATTCATCCAGTGATAAATCCCTTTCAGGGAATGAGGGTGACATGACTCTCCAAAGTGTCTATGATCTTTATCTCTCTTTATGTGCACAGGTTTCAGATCAAGCTAAGGAAATACAACACTTGAAGGCTCAGATCACAAAGCTCAAGAAACAAGCTAAACCTGTCATCAAACATATAGAGATGGCTTTTGAAAAGTGTCTCAATTGAAGTCAAAGATTACCAAGCAAGGCTTCTCAAAGAAAACATTGGGTGCACAAAGGTCTGCTATCCAATCAAGGGAGGAAGGTGGCTAAAGGTGATTCATCAGTTCAAAGTGTTCTCTATTTGATGGAGATTTCCTGAAGATTCTGTTGGATCATATGGAAAACGTGAGAATGCTCAGGGATGAGGGGAGGACAAGAGTATGGTGGATGGAAGACAAGGGATGATGAGGGATATACTTAGTACTGAAGATGTACTTAGTACTGACAAGGAGGTAGTTAGTACCGACAAGGAGGGAGTTAGTACGACAAGGAGAAAGTTAGTACTGACAGACCAATAGTTAGTACTGACGGATCCAAAATTAGTACTGACAGGCAAATTGAAGGTACTGTATTGAAAACACATTGAAGGTTATGAAGAGCCATTGAAGGTATGGAAGAGCACATTGAGGTATGAAGAGCAAGTTGAAAGTACCTGTATGGGCAAAGAAAAGGTACTGAAGGTCTTACTGAAGAAAGAGTGCTACTCAAGCCACTCAAACTCCTACTTTACAAGTCTTGGAGGATGATGAAACAATTAGCGATGGTGTCTTCTCACATGAGTCAAGCCAATGGCAGTTAGTAGTGTCTAGAGAAAAAGAAGGAGAGGGGTAGAGTTGAAAGATATTGAAGAAGCTGACAGACCTAGACCTACCTCTACAAGATCACTTCTAACATTAAAGCCTCTTCCAAAAATTGATCCAAAAGACAAAGGAAAGAAGAAAATTGAAGAAGAGGATGAATCTGAAAGTGAATCTGATGGTATTCTTGAAGCTGAGAAGAAGTTTAAACAGCTTGAAAGTGATGAAGAGATGGCTAGAAAAATACAAGAAGAGTGGGAAGAAGAAGAGGAAAGAAACAGAATAGCTGAAGAAAAAGCTACCAATGAAGCTCTCATAAGAAATTTTGATGATATAAAGGCCAGGATTGAGGCAGATAGACTTCTTGCTAAGAAGCTTCAAGAACAAGAAAGAGAGAAATTTACAATAGAAGAAAGAGCAAAGTTCCTTCATGACACAATTGCTGCTCAAAAGAAAATCCTTGCTAAACAATGATCAAGAAGCTGATCAGAAAAAACCACACCAACCAAGAATTAAAGAAATCAAATGGATGACCTACTTTAAAGCATGTAGGAAAACTTCAAGCATGCTGAATTGGAAATCATGAAGTTTGAGGAAGTACAAGCCTTTGTATGAGAAGATTAAGAGGTTTCTGATGCAAGATTTCCATCTCTATTGGGTATGCTGAAGATGAAAGATCAAAAGGATGAATGAGAAAGGAGTTGATTCCTCTAAAAGTGAAGTGATCAAGGAGGAAAGTAAAGAAGAAGTCAAGGAGGAAAGTAAAGAAGAAGAGAAAGTACTAGAAAGAGAAAGATAAAAAAAAACTTAGGGGTACTAAGGAATATGTTGAAGTCAAGGAAAGAAGATATATTCAGAACACTTCTGAATGATGATTGTGACAATGAGATTGATGAGCTGAGAGTACATTTAAACTATAGTCCAGATGAGGAATAAAAAGAAGTAGTATTTATGAGTACTTGACAGGAAAATACCTATCAAAGGATGGAAGACAGAGTGTCTTGGAACTAAACCACAGGCTGATAAAGCTGAACACTTTGAAGAGATAAACCAAAATGTGGTGATTAGAATCAATGGACAAAAGAGATATTTTAGCACTTTGATGAGAGTATTGTCCATATTTGATAGAGAAGATTTGAATGCTGTGTATCCTTACTGGTAATGGACAGGATTTCACAAGATTAGATACCTGAGTTTGACAGAGTACTTTGGGGAGATCTGATGGTTATGTTCAACCCAGATGATGAGAATGAGTTTTGGAATTCACAGCAGGATTGGAATATTGTGAGTTGGAAGCTACATGGTTCTTCAGGGGTACATACCTTAGTGACTGAGACAGGATTAGTCATTCATATGCTGGTAGAAAAGAAGTATCCTTTGAGAAAGAAAGTACTGATGCAAATGCTGAAGTTAAAGTTAGAGTCTTGAAGATCACAGTACTCTGGTATTTAGAAGTTGATCAGGTTTATTAAGAAGATTAATTGCAGATTTAGAATCCCGAAGGATCATGTAATGTTGATGGAATTGTGAAAGGGTTTGAGTGTTGGCTAACCACCACACAACAAATGGTCATCAGTTCACCATGCTTAACAGGCATAAGAACTGGCTAGTCCATAAGCAAACGGCTTGTGGTAAAGACTTCTCAAATTCGTTTATGGTTGACAATTTACCAAAAATTGTAGGGTTCTTAACTCACCTTGCTTTAGGGTTAGTGTAGGCTTTAGTCTTCATGATCAAACAGTTCATGGTAAAGACTAATCAAATCTGTTGATAGCTGATAGTTTGCTAAAAACTATATGGTTTATCAATGCACCATGTTATGGCAATGAAGCATTGGCTAGTCCAAAAGCAAACGGTATTTGGTAAAGACAAATCAATTCCGTTGATGGTTGACAGTTTACCAAAAACTGTATGGTAATTAACTCACCATGTTTTTAAAATAAAGAGTTAACTATCCCAGAGCAAACGGCTACTAGTAAAGGAACATCAAATCCGTTAATGGCTGGTAGTTTGCCAAAAACTACAAAGCCACTTGTGGATTGTTGCCTTGAAAAAGATGTTGCTGTGTTGCTGAGAAGACAGAGTTGCTGCTGAAGAAGGATAGAGTTTAAAGATCAAGAAATGTTAGAGTGTTTGGATACATCCTCTATGCGTTAAAGAAATTGAAGAAACATGAAGTTAAAAGAGTTCAACATTCATGTTTAAGGGAGGATTGTTAGGATTTATGTTTTCCTAACTTAGTACCGACAGTACAAATAGTTAGTACTGATAGTTATAGTTAGTACCGACAGTACAAAATGTAAGTACTGATCAATTAGTTAGTACTGTTAGTAGAAAATAGTTAGTACCGTTTATGAGATATGTGTGAGATATTTTAGGAAAAGATATGTATGCGATTTGTAAGCCTGTTAGGGTTTATCCTTGGTCTATAAAAGGATTCCTATTGGCATAGTTAGACAGACGACCTCAAGATATCTCACAGCAAAATCATATCTAAATAGTTAGTAATCTGTAATCATTCAAAGCAGATTAATAGAAATTATTATTTAGTTCTACATTGTTTTTCTTAGTACTTGTGTTGAGATTCCGCATCAACATATAGTATTCATAATCAGTGTTTCTGTATAGTCAACTGTATTTATACATTTTGGCTATCATCCTTAATAGGCTGCAGAGATCTATTCATTAGGGACTCACAATGGGCCAAATAAAGGTTAAAAGAAAAATGGTTGCAAGAATAGGCAGATAGCCCTGGTCTGGGCCGTTGGTTAGTGTGTGGGATGTGTGGGACGTGTGTGTGTTATAAAGGAGGTTACAGGGTTGAATCCTTGTGGCTTCGTTTATGAAAAATATATATTTTTTTCTTTTTTTAAGATTTATATAAAATGCAAAAATAAGCTACTTTAAAACATATGACTTTTTGTGAAACTTGAAAAAAAGCTGAGAAAGTAAGCTATAGAAAATGACAGTTTAACTATTTTAAGCTAAGTCCTATATTCTAAACTGATGGGCTATTTTTAGGCAAATAAGCTAATGAAATCAAAAGACAAGCTAAAACAAATATTACTCTACACCTATTAAGCTACTACAAAAAAGAAAAAGCCAAGTAAAATAGACAGATTGGCACAAAAGAACATACAGAAAAGCCAGAATAAGCAATTAAGAAGAGAACACTAACTGCATACACAACAGCCTTAAGGGCATTTTTTTGCTTAAAAATAAGCCCCTTAGAGTTGTCCTTTAGCTTAACAGCTTACTAGGGCTTAAAGGGTAGCTTAGGGACTATATAAAACAGCTAAAAGATAACACTTTGGAAATCAAACAAGCAGCTAAAATGGCCAATAAAAATGGCTGTTTGCACTAGGGCAAGTATTTTGAAAAGACCAAGGGGGCATAAGCAAGCTTATAAATAAGTCATAAAATAAGCTTCAAAAAGAAAATAAAGTTAAAACAGATGGAGAGAAGCTCCTAATGAGCTTATACTCAAAAATTAAAAAGCTAAAAATATTTTTAAAGATCTGATAAAAGGAAATGAAAAGTGGACAGTTTTGACTATGAAAAATACTTACAAAAAAAACTTTGGCAGAATTTGCAAAACACAAGGAGACTCAAAGACTTCTACACTAATGCATTATGACTCTTTAAAGGACACAAAAATGACACACAAAAGACTGTTTTCAATTCTCAATCAAATAAGCTCTTGTGGACAGATTTTGCCACACAGATTCAAAGGGGCTTTTTAGAAAACCTTAAAAACAACTTTTTGACTTCAAAACTAAAATGAACAGTTTGAAAATAACTTAAAAGAGCTGGTATAAGTTGGCTAAAAGACCCAAATGGTTTTTAACTCCTTTTGACCCTTTTTGACCCCTTCTCCCAAACACCCCTTTAACTTTTAAAACTGAATTTTAAAACTGATTTTGAAGGTTTTAAGCTTAAGTTTTTGAAAAACAGAATATCAACAAACAATGGTAAGCATGAAATAGCAAAGTCCAAACAAAAATAAGCACCTAAATAAGCAAAATAAGAATAAGCAGTTTAGAGCATATAATGACAGTTTTGCATAAAAACTTAAACAAAAGACCTCAAAGCATTAAACAAGCATAAATGAACATAAATGACATAAATAAGCATAAAAAAGCATAAATAAGCACAAAATAAGCTATGCTACAATAGATAAACAGAAATGTAAAAAGGAAAGTTACAAAGGGTCCTTAGCTTTTTGGCAAGGAAATAAGCTCTCAACAGCTTATAAATCAAACCTATGTGCTTACCATAAGCTCTAAACCAAGGCCATCCCTTATGTACCTTGATCCTTGCTTCTTGACAGATTCTTGATATTTTTTTTTGATTTTTGACAGGAAATGAAAAAGCTTTATACAAGTTTTTAATGACTTAAAAAACTTATAAAAGGGCTTAATGAACAGTATTTAAAGACAAGATATTTAAATGACTATAATTTAAAGAAAACCGTAAATTGCATAAAATTAAAGAACAAGTATTTAAAAGATAGAAATTTAAATTGCAATTTATTAAAATGACAGTAATAAAATGGTACAAATCTTGGTTACACTTTTTTGACTTAAACACAAAAATTCGACCCAGACTAACTAACCAATTCTAGTCCTATTTATAAGAAGTCTTCCATGCCTTATGGTATTCTTGTGCTTGTTGTGCTTTCTGTGTGAGAGAGGTCATAAGCTCAATCTTAGCCATCCATTTTTTGCTTTGTGCCCAAGGTATATCATCAAAACCCTTGATTCATTTTGCCCAATGAGGTGGTTTGGGATTGCCAAAGTGGCAATTGCACATGTGAAGTGGGGTTGGGATGGAATGGAGATGGTTTTGTTGTGGTGTGCAGTGAGATAGTGACAGGGATGTTGGTTTTTGTGCTTGGCGGGAAAACTGGGGAAGATATACAGTAACTTGAAATCAGGGCATAAGTTTGTGGAATTTGCACAAAAGGTCCCTCAAAGTGTTGTGTTTAATTACAACAACAGTCCTTGTGGGTGGCAAGTTTGGTCCCTGTAGCTTGAAAGTGTTTGCACCATTAGTCCTTAAAGGATTAACGGCGTAAGGGTGTAAGGATAACATAGTTAAGTTGATGTTGGGTTTAGGTTTTGGCCTTTTGGGCCCGAGTGTGGTTTCTTTTATATATAAAACGATTTTGGGCTAATTTATGGAAATGGGTTAAGAAATGGGTTAAGTGGTTTAAATAAAATGGGTTAAGGGTTTATAATAGTAGTGGACTGACCCGGGCCCACTAGGTGGGTATAGGTGGGCCCACTTTTGACAACATAGGTTTTCGGGTTTGGTATTTGATGCTCTTTCCAATGCCACTTCCCGGGGTTGACTTTGACTTTGTCGGGGTTGACTTTTGACTTTGACTTTTTGTCTTTTGGCTTTGATTTTGACTTCTCTTCACGCTCTTTCCGTTCCGTGCTCGGTTTTGTCGTTTTTGGCTTCGTTTTTTGTCCTTTTGTCGGATATCTGTTTCCTGCACAATATAAATGAAAACATACAAATACAATGTATTTTTGGTACGTTTTTGGTCGTTTAAGTCTGGTTTTAATGGAAAACGGTATGTGTAATTAAGCACATACCAAATAGCCATTCCGGAGATGACTGAATACTCTCAGAAATGGCACAATGGAACATCTTCTAAGACCAGAAATACTGAAACTTCTGATAGGCTTGTTGCTATCCAAGCCCAACTCAACAATCTCGGACGAGAAATAAAGAAAGTAAATGAGAAAGTGTACGCTACTCAGGTCGGATGCGAACTATGCAAGGGACCACACTATACAAAAGATTGTCCACAAAAGGAAGAAGGTAAAATTTTGGAAGAAGCATACTATACACAGTTTGGTGCACCCTATCAACCTTGAGGACAGTATAGAGCAGCAGGGCCAGGATTCTACCAACGAAATAAGGGAAATTCTTTGTATCCTGATCGGAGACCAAGCCTGGAAGAACTACTAACCAAATTCATAGCAGAATTAGTTAAAAGGAATGAAGAAAACTCGAACATAATCAAGGAGATCCGAGCTTCTACCGATGCAGCCATAAGAAACCAATGAGCTTCGATTAAGACCTTGGAAATACAAATCAGACAGATGAGCAAAGTCTTGCAAGAGAGAGGGTTTGGAAGCCTGCCCAGCTCTACGAAGACAAACCCTTGAGACCAAGTTAAATCGATCTCAACTGCTAAAGCTGATTTCTCTGAGATACGCCGTATTAGGCATGAGCCATACGCCATATCGGGCACACAGCACATAAGCCTATTTTTTGAAGTAGTCCCTTTTCCAAGATGACTACAAAACTTCGGCTGTGATGATTGGAGAGAGGCACAAGATGTGAAGATTCTAGATATTTATGATCACTCATTGCCTCAAAAGAAAAAGACCCAGGGAGCTTTACTTTACCTTGTTTTATTTATAATATCTGTTTTGATAAAGCTCTTGTTGACCTATGGAGCAAGTGTGAGCCATTATGGCAATTCTCTACCTATCACCAACCTTGGTCTAGGAATTTTTTCTCACATTGAGTTGACCATCAAACTGAATGGAACCGAACCTTTAAAAACTAATGGGTATTGCCAAAAATGTGCTAGGTAAGGAGTAGGTAATTAAAACTATTTTTCCTATAGACTTTATCATCTTGGGACATTACCGAGGTTTTTGATGTCCCTTTAATCCTCGGACGACCATTCTTGTCAACTGCCCTTCAGATCGATGTATTCAAAAGGACAGATGATGCAGGCCCAAGTATTTGAAGATCGGGCCTAATTTATTTCTGGAAGCCAACAACACAGAAGCCTATTTTCTGAAGCAGCCCCTTTTCCAAAACGATTGCAAAACTTTAGTTGTGATGATTAGAGAGAGGCACAATATGTAAAGATTGTGGATACTTATGATCACTCCTTGCCTCAAAAAGAAAAAGACCCAGGGAGCTTTATTTACCTTGTTTTATTCATAATATCTGTTTTGATAAAGCTCTTGTTGACCTTGGAGCAAGTGTGAGCGTTATGCCATTCTCTACCTACACCAACCTTGGTCTAGGAATTTTATCTCACACTAGGTTGACCATCGAACTGGCTGACCGAACCATTAAACAACCAAGGGGTATTGCCGAAAATGTGCTAGTAAGGATAGGCAAATTTATTTTTCCTATAGACTTTATCATCTTGGACATACCCGAGGATAATGATGTCCCTTTAATCCTCGGACGACCATTCTTGTCAACTGCCCATTCCAAGATCGATGTCTTCAAAAGGAAGATTACTTTAAGGGTCGGGGAAGAAAAACTTGTTTTTAAAAGTGTTAAGCCCGCCACTAGCATAATCAAAAGGGTCTTTGTAATAAAAAGTCTTGATTCGAAAACAAACTTTATCGGAGAGGGTGATGAATCATTTGACCCAATTTATGGTTGCTACATAGAACTAAATGATTTGGATACACCTTTAGAAACTAAAACGGATCAAGATGATTTTGTACCAATTTTTGTTAAAACCGGCTCTTATAAGATGGAATTTTCTTGTGTAATCGGGTATAAGTATGTTATCACTGACCTCCTCCCTTCCTTGCCCATTAACCTAATGTCTAAAAGTTTTTACTATTCCATATTTGGGGACAAGAATGAAGGGAAGAGTCATGCCGGGACTTTGATCGATATACTTGTTTTTGTTGGAAGTTTTTCTATTATTTCAGGTTTTACCATCATTGATGATGATGATATGAGAAAAGACGTTGTCCTCGGCATGAAATTTTTCAAGAAGTACGCATCATGCCAAAGGATTATGAAGAGATTCGCTCTCGGGAATAATTGCAAGCGAATTATAAAGGATGAATAAAAGGAATGAAGTGAAGGAAAAGGTCAAACTTAAAGACCAGCTGAAACAAAAGTGCTTCCTGGGAGACAACCCGGTCATTTTAATTGTTTGTCGCATTTAATTGTTTGAATTTTAATTTTCTGCACGAGTCTGTCTTCCCAGACATTACATACGGCGTATCGAACCCCTCTGGATACGGCGTATGTATGTCTGGACGTTATCAGTTTTAAAACTTAATTATTTAATTTCCAGTAATTTAATTGTTTCTACAGGAACAATACGGCGTATCCTAGGGTTTGGGATACGGCGTATTGATCCCTGTACAGTTGTGTGTTTAATTGTTTTCTTGTACCATTGTAGCGAGATAGAATTTGCACTTGTCTTCTAACCTTTTACAGGACCTTGCTGAAACTATGATATGGTATATGCTGAAAAAGACTTGTGTTGAACTTATCCGGGCATTCTGAAGCCCTAGTCAACACACTTTTTGCTCAAGAACTCATCATGGAGAATTATCACGAGCAAAACATCAGGGAGTTTTCCGTTCTAATTCTATTTTCTCTTATTATTTAATTATTTTATCTATACAACGAGGATGTTGATAATTTAAGTAGGTGGAATGTGAGAATTAGAAATGATTACTTGTCTTCTTTTTTACAAATAATAAACATTAACCAAGTGCTTTAAAAAATGGTCAAAATTGTAAAAAAAAATAAGCATTAATTTTGTAAAATTCATAGTACATTACCTTAGCTCCGCACTATAACCCTTGATACATATTGTGAGAATTAAGCCTATTCTGTTTTCCAACTGTCTACTAAATTCCACAAATTTATGAGTGTGCCGGTGATGTAGTGGACTTTAGAACTTGGCCTTGGTGATATCACTGGAGACACCATGTTTTAGTACTATGGATTTTGGATTGGAAGAAGTACATGTTCACTGAATACAATTTCTTATGATTTAAACCAAGTAGTAAATGTCATAAAATATAACTAACTTTTAACTGGTTAGTTAACTTCAGTGTAACCTTGATTACTCTCTTTTTAGTAGTAAAAATCCACTTAGAACAACCTGTTGAGCCATTCCTTTCTTTTTGTACACCATTTATATGTTTCGTTACACCTTTGCACCTTAGCCTACCGTGTAGATTAAGCCTATTTCTTTTGTTGCTAGTTGCTTTCGTGTAAAGTCTTGTATTTCCATTGGTGATCAATTGTGAAATTTTCTATCTCTGTAATGGTCGGGAAATTGCACAATGCAATGGGAAAATATGTAGCTCGTAATTTTTGCTACTTTTCGCTATTATGAATTATGTCCGATGAAGAAGTACTACAAGGAAAAGATTATCCGGATAAATTATGAAAGTGAAGACGGTGGAATCAAACCGAGGTTTATTATGTATTATGAAGGAAAAAAATGGAAAAAGAGAAAAAGCAAAAAAAAGAGAGGATGAAGAAAAATAGTCGTTTCAAAAAGAAGTTTATACCGAAGGAATCACTTAGAAGGATCGATTATTCGTTGATATCTTATAGAAATCAACGATGTTAAGTTTTGTAAGGGAAGTTGACCGTTATGGGAAGGTCAACTTTGACTGTCTTTATCATTTATGTGATTGAGGTGTCTGTCTATATAATCGAGTCTTTGTCATGGAACGGTCAGGGGAAAGTTACTAGCAACTGCACCTTATTTGTTGGCTTAATCTATTTGTTTTGTGAATTTTATTTAACAACCATTTTACTTCCCTTTCCTAGAAACTAACCTTAGTGTCTACTCGAACGAGGACTTGTTCGAGCATGCATGTCTATTCCATCGTTACGGCCATGTATGTATGTCTCAGCTGCCTTGTTGGATGACGACTTTTGGTGAAAGTTAGAAGGTCCCTACCCTATATCATTCTTCATCATAACCGCTGGTTAATCACGAACAGGGATGTTGAAGGTTTTACTAAAACTATGATCCGGTGGTCTTGGTGAGTCAAACCACATGATAGCCATTTTAGTGAGAGAGAGTAGTGAGATGGAAGATGGACTTGTGATATTAGGTGAAAAATGGATGAAGGATACAAATGACTTGACAAATGCCAAATGACTCAACCCCTCTATGGAAGCCATAGGGGTATTTATAGCCATTACGCCTACTTAATAAATACATAGTGCCTATTCTAGTCCTCGCGTTTGTGGTATATGATAAAACTTTGGTGATTCTATAATGTCGTACACGTAAAAAGTGATATTCCCAAAATATTACTACCACGGGACGATTTACTGAAATGACTTTTTAATAATTCTTAACATGTACATAATGATAAGACATAGAAACTTCCATGAAGCTTCAATGCCTGATGATGTCTTCTGTGGTGTGTGACTTCAAGTCTGCACTCAACATGAATCATCTTTGTGTTCTTTGTAAGAGAAATACTGTTATAGGCTACGAACTAAGTAAACATACACATTCTGGTTAAGGAGAGTTTAATGAATTAGCTTCCCCCTAATTCGTGCCACTTAATCTTGATTTAGAAGCTTTAAAAGCTTCACCCCAAATAATAGCTAATGAATCAGCTTCCCCCTAATTCATGCAAATAATTAATTTTAGAAGCTTTAAAGCTTCCCCCCAAACTAGCATTCCTCTATTGAGCAGTTTCAAAGTCTTACTTTACAAGCTTAGAATAATTAAGTGCACGCGGAACCTGGATAGGATACACTCATCAAATTATCACTGCTCCTTTATGATAGCTTAGTGATGATCGTTTGGGGAAGCATTAATCTGGATCAAGCAACGTATCTTTCACGTTGAATAGTTCTTCTCACACCGCTTCCTCCTGGAAAGTCAAATAATGCATACAAAAGTATCATGTATAACTTCCCCATTTGTCTGAGATTTAATGCACCAAAAAGCCATAGTTTAAAGCGCTGATATTCTCTGCGGTTAGGACATTTGTCTTCCCGGCATGGCCTAACTTAAAAAAATTCAAGAAAGATGCTCCATGTCAAGCTTTCAAGAATCAAGAAAGGCATAGGCTCAAGGGTGAATCTTCTCCTTCGCAAAGGCTCAAGGGTGAATCTTCTCCTTCCCCCTTGCTGGTTTCGACACGTCGGAATCAGCAACACCTTGGACGCGCATTTACTTGAGTACTTGTGTGAGGAATAAATTAGCTCAGATCTAACCCGTGAGAATCAATTGCTGATCAAATCTCTACTCATAACCTCTCTCTGGCTATCATTTAACCAACCGTCTTGTAGGCTTTTTGAAGTAACCACTGATGAAGTAAACCAGATATACCAAACTTGAAACTGAAGTAGAATTTTCCGTTCTTGTGACTTAAGCTTGCGCTAATGTTGGAAGAACGGTGTAGAGAATTTGTGCTCCAAGCAAATCTCTAAGTACTCAATACCCTTGGCCAAAGTATGAGACTTTCATCACCTCTTGCGATTATCCACAACGACTAAGCGTGTGACACTGAGTACTACAATGTAACTCCTTTAAGTGATAGTTAACCAGGTCTTCAACCATCCACCCCTTGACTGCTGGAAACTAGATAAACCAAGTCTTCAACTTAAATTAAGCTCGAGCAAGTTATCATTGAAATCATGCATCCAACCAACCCCGACTTCAAGATAAAATAAGAACACGCCTTCGAAAAATGCCACTTCAATCTCAAATAAGTGATACCCAATCAACTCCGTAGTCACTTAATTAATTCTAAATCTAGCCTTTAAGTTTCATAATTCTTTATCCAAATTGATCCCGGTCTCGTCACAAAATCTTGTCACTTTGTCATTTTTAAAGTTCACATGTAGCCGAAAGCCACTTAATATACCGAAAGTAGGCTTACTTAACCAAAGCTTATAGTAAATTTCGTATAGCCTATTACCAGCCCAACAAATTCTCGAATTAGAGTGTGTAAAGCCCATAGTTTTCAAAAATTATGCACAACCCAAGCCCACACAAAAGATATTATCCAGCCCAACATCAAACTTGAACTCGGCCTGCTAATATTAACAATAATCCAACCACGAGAGTCCAGCCCATGTTAATTAGAGAGTCGGCCTGCCAACCATCCATTTTACCCGATCCATACACCAACAAATATAAATACTCCCACATCCCTAATTTAACTCCATATAACACTAACCCTAATCTCACATAGTCATTTATCCACCGCCCCCATCTATCTTTCTCTCTCAAACATTAGATCGAAAAAGAATTCAACTGCCTTATCACTTCAGTTAAACAAGATCGATCAATCTCCCTTATATCTAAGATGCACCAATCATTTTCATCATCCATACGCAGCTACACCATTGACTCACAGATAGAAAATAACCCATGAATCATATTCAGTTCACTAAATCACCGACTCAAACCCATTCGAATGAAGAACGAAGAGAACCCTTTTGATTTACTACTGCCAATATCAAAGTAGAAACCATGTCATTAGTTGTTCTCACGAACCAAGACCACGGCTTCAAGATCCTTATAGGGTCTCGGGTAGGTGCATTGATATTGTTTTGAGACTTCGAGTCTTACAAATCGATTTAAACCGAAACAAAGGAATGAACTATAACCCAATTGTTATAAGTTTATTTCTTTAATTTCGAATATTAAGAATGGATCAGTGATGAAATCGTGTTAAATCTTTTATAAGATTTTGGTTTATTAAGCCTAAACATGAATCTGAGATCATTGTTTGACTTATTTTTGTGTCTTGTTGAGAAATTAGAAGTGATGGAGTTGTTGGATTATAATTTGTGACGAAGAGGTAGGTAGATCGAGTCGGATTTGTTGAAATTGTACTTGTGATGAGGGTGTAGGCTGTTGATTATGTTGTTGATTATTGTTGAGTTTGACCGGGTCAACTCGGTAAATACCGAGTTGACTCGGTTTGGTTTAGTTCGACTGTAAACTGGTTCGGCTCACAAGGGTGACCAACTCGTTCGGTCCACAAGGTTTAACACTCGTTCGGTCCTCAAGAGTGTACACTCGTTCGGTCCATTAAGTTTGAAACTCGTTCGGTCCATATTGTTAATAACTCGTTCGGTCCACATAGTTTGTTACTCATTTGGTTCACTCTAAATGTTGTACTCGTTCGGTTCCTTCACATATTAACTCGTTCGGTTCTTCTTGTGCTGAGACTCGTTCGGTTGTAACAACTACATGACTCGTTCGGTCCTCATAGCAAGTTACTCGTTCGGTCCACAAGATTTTACACTCGTTCGGTCCTCCTCAAAACAACTCGTTCGGTCCCTCTTGGTTTTGACTCGTTCGGTTCTTCTTGGCTTGGACTGGTTCGGTTCTTGAGTTTTGAACTCGTTCGGTTGAACCAATACACATATGAAATTGTGCTTATCTTATCCGTGGACCACAAATAATCCAGCCACAAAATAAGCTTTAAAATAAGCTGCTAACACCCCAAGAATAAGCCTCGAAAATAAGCGAAAACAAATGACACCGTGGCTTTTTATACCCAACACAGCCACCAAATAAGCCGAAAATAAGGACGAAATAAGCCAGAATTTATTTTGATGAGTATAGACATGAAACCACAAGTTACAGATGAAACCACAACTGGCAACAGTGACATATTCAAAAGTGACATATTTTAAATAAACATATTTAAAAGTGACCGATTTTTAAATAAGTAAAGATTTGAGACCAAGAAACCAATCGGACAAAAATCAAAACCGACCCAAGAGTATGTTGCCATGGCTCTTGATACCAATTGAAGGTCTACGAAAACTATGATCCGGTGGTCTTGGTGAGTCAAACCACATGATAGCCATTTTAGTGAGAGAAAGTAGTGAGATGGAAGATGGACTTGTGATATTAGATGGAAAATGGATGAAGGATACAAATGACTTGACAAATGCCAAATGACTCAACCCCTCTATGGAAGCCATAGAGGGGTATTTATAGCCCATACGCCTCTAAACTATACATAGTTGCCTATTCTAGTCCTCGCGTATGTGACTATGATAAACTATGGTAATTCTGTAATGTCGTCACGTAAAAGTGAATTCCCAACAATCCATATTTGTGTTTTCAGATTTTGGTTTGTGGGAGAACTTCTTGCTTTTTCCAAGTTGACAGGCTGAGCAAAAATGATCTTTTTCTAACTTCTAAATCTTGTGACCTCTAAACCGCTCTTTCGAGCAAGATCATTGATTGTGCCGAAGTTTATATGGTTTAAAACGACGATGCCCACAGCCATGATTTAGACTTGGAAGATTTGGACAACATGATATTTGGAGAGACTTATCATTTCATCAATCGATATCGTGTACAAATGGTGCGTGACTACCTTTAAGTAGTTGCACCAATATAATTCCGAACAAAGCAAGAATGCTTTCTGAGGCAACCTTCAAGATCAAATACAAATTGCCTTCACAGAAGAATGATTGTGTCCATGAGTTCCCTCTACGTAGATCTACTCCGGATGATCACACTGTCACAATTACATAATCTCCATAACCCATGATAGCTCCGAAGTGTTCATTTCCGGAATCTGTCTGACCGATGAACTTTCCACAAAGTTTTGAGCTTGACGATTCCCCGTCATATGTTTGAACTGCGAGTCCAGGATACCACAAGGATGACCTGTAACGACCTGCATTTGAAAATAGACGAGTGTGGAGAGTTTGGAATTTCGTTCCCTAATTTTTGTTGGGGTCGTGGTAGCAGTTATGATAAAAACATTGCCACAGAAAGCTTAGTTAAGGGACAGTTCGCCTATAGGCAAATTTCTTTCCGTTGGTCTCCATTGATAACACAATTAAGTTTTCCTAAGGCGACTTTCTTTCCTTGACTCTCCATGATAACCAACCATTAGCAAAAATAGTTTGCCCGTTGCTTTCAAACCTGCTTGGTTTATTCAATATGTTATCAAACAGTTTTCCTTTTGGTTGCAAATATGCTTGTCTTGTTCAAACTGTTTATCAGACAGTTTGCCTTTTGGTTGCCAAATTCTGCTTGGTTCTTGTCAAATGTTATTCAGACTAGTTTGTTGGTTTCCAATCTGCTTCCCTTTATTCAAGACAATTTTAAATTGGGGGTAGATTCACAGAGCTCAAAATCTTAAAACACACATTTCATGATTTGCAGATTCAAAATTTGTTACACGTTTTGTCACCAGATTTAGAGTTTGAATTAATTACAACATGCTTATAGCTAATGCTAGAATCAACTTGATTCAACAGACTTATTTGTTCTAGGATGGTCTTCTACTTTCTTGTTATTCACACTCTTAGTTGGCAGGATCCTATTGTGCTTTGAAATTGCATCCTAGGCATTTGATCCGCTTGCCGAGTGGGAACTGCTACTCCTGTAGAAGGTCAATCCACCTGGACCATTAGCGGTCGAGTTTTCTGGTGCCACTCCATGTTTCAGTGTGGACATAGTAGATGTACTGCTGTATCAGGTAAAGTAACATGCTTTTTCCTAGTTAAAGGGTAGAAGGATCTTGCTATCTCTTTCGGTGAATTTTTTTGGTCAAGTGCCAAAAACATATTCTACCAATCCCTGCGAAAGATAGTGTATTGACAAGCCTAGGTATAGTACAATATCCAGTGGTTAACTACTCTAGCTTCATTACAATTCCCTAACTGTTTTTACACTCTTCCATAAGATGGTTTGTTATGTTAAAAGATCATTCCTAATGTTCTTAAGGCGCGGATTAAATGTTACTACATCTATGTCATACATCCCTGATCCACTACCTTAAGTCTATTTACCCTACCAACATCGTTGCAAAACTTTCAAATTGCCTCTAATGAGCTATAGATCCCTCAATCTGTTTTAACAAGGAAGATGTCTGATCATTCAGTGCTAGTGCGCGTGGATCTTCATAGATAACATTTCCTTGTAACGCTTCTTAACCATTTTATTTAGCTCTTAACCGTATTTCTTTTTTCTTTTTATTTCCTTTTTTTTTTTTTTTTTTTTTTTTTTTTTTTTTTTTTCTTCTTTTTTTTATTTTTTTATTATGTTCAAGAAGATCAGTGCTTCGTTAGCATTATAAGCTCACAACGTCTGTCATTCACATTAGAGGACTAGAACTTTTCAAGTCTCTAATCACGTTGTTTTTTCTTGAAATCTGATGTCTTGATTCTTGATCTTAATGAAACTGAGTTAAATTCAGGAGCTTCCTATGATGCTTATGATTTTTATTATCAACTTTCTTGAAGATGTTGATATTTAATTGCAAATTTTAGGTATTCACCTTTCAAGTTTTGAATATGTTTTGGAATCATTATGAACTTTAGACAGCTCAGCTTTCAAGTTCTAGTCAATGTGATTTTTCCAACATTCAAACAACAGTTGATTCGACAAATAATAGCATCAGATTCTCATTTTCAATGAGAAGGTTTTTCTTTACAATTTCAGCACATTGCTTGTCCACGAAATTCTGATCCACCTAATTGACATTTGATCAAAAATTTCTTCCATTACTTTAACTTCTTTAAAGAGGGCCGTTTGAACTCTGCAACAGTGTTCTTTAAGAGTTTTGACAATGAATTACTTCAGTGAGGTAACATCTTTTTGTTTGTTCAAAACCTCTTTCCCTTCAGTAACACCTGTGTAGGGTGATTCTCATTTTGCAATTTTTGTCTAATTCCGTAAAATGTTGAGTGAGTACATATATGATTTAATCTATCCGTTGCCTTTTAGTTGAAGAACTCTGGGGATCAAGCTTGCACAGGAGTATTGGGTGGCATAACTATCAATGCTGAAAAGTGGGTTTTGGAACTGAGGTCTCAGCCTCTTTTTCCTGATCTTTTTTATCTTTGGACAAAATATTGTTCTGGGATAGATTTCTTTGGGGTGCAAAGGTTGCTAGTAGGTTCTTCCTTCGAGTATATCTGGGGGGCAATCCTAACTTTATTTTCCACACATTGAGGGCTTTGAGTTTTCTCCATTTTCTTTTCCTAGTTTCTCAGCCTTATCACGAGTGTCCTATGAGTCATGCAAACAGGACGTGCATGATTGGAAATGACTAATACATGAGTTTTAGAGGTAGTCGAACTTGCTTTGCACGGTGAGTCATAAAGGGTTTTTTGTAGCCTATCGCTTCCTTGTATTCTTTTTATCATAAAACGATTTTGATTTACCATATCATGTGAACTCGTTGTACGATTGATCTTGTTTGTATAATCTATCTTCAACATTTTTCTTTTAGCCTTTTTGTCTAAAAAACTATTTATGGAATTTGTCTTCTTTTTGTTTAAATTCCTTTTTCAAATGATCGCTTCTTCACCTCATATCTATGATGGTTAAGAGTAGACACGAAGTTGCATTGTGTAGATGTGTTCCGAATTTTAAAGATGTTTCTGTTTTGTTTTCGATTTCGGGAGAGATATTATTCTATTTGTTCATCACATCTTTCTTTCTCTATCAGTTAATTCAAAATTAGCCCGTTGGGTTTTCATACACCCCGACAGTTCCTTATTATCTCGCAAGTTAGAAGTCAATGTGTCATTAACTATTTAACATACTTCATTTGCTGACCTACTTTGTATTCCCTGTTCATGAATCTTCATCGAGAATTGACATCAATGCATCATTTCGTACAGAAGATACATTACTTTGTACAACATGTTCTTCGTTGTCTTCCACATACTGATCATACGGAATAATATTACTATCACTCGTATAGTCAGCATCAAAGTCAACAACGGAGTTGTGTTGTACATCGCTTTGCATCTCGTGTACTTCATGATACTCATCCATATGATCTACAAAGGTATCATGATCTTGTACCTCAAACGGAGTATTCGAGTCATATGATGGCGGGGGGGGGGGGGGGGGGGGGGCCCGCTTCCATTGATTTGGTTTCTGATGAAAGATTTACATGAACATGGTATGTGTGGTGGGAGCTCATCAACATCAGAGTCGCTATGCAATCACATTGATCAGCTTCAAGACATGGTCCACAGTGTAGTGCCAAATTCATCCACATCGTCATCAAAATTTGGTGGCATGTTCTCATGCAAGAAACAACAATGTCATATCCAGTACACTCCATTCTTCTTGAGCATTCATAACGATGGATTCTTGATCTTGAAGTAGTCTAAATTCCCAGAGGACGCATTTTGGTTGTGGACATTATGTGCTATGTGCCTGATTCCTTTGCAGTCTGTAGCAATAAATGTGTTTAGCTTGACCAGGATTCACATTTGCCATCTCTGTTTTGACTCCAGAATTCCTAGCTTACAAACATTTTCTTACATTGTTCTGAAATGGTCTTCCTTGATTATTCGCATTATATCTACCTCAAACATCCTGGACAACAACTCTGTCGTCTTGAACTGTAGCATTGTTCCTTGCGTTTGAGGAAGTTCGGAGGAGGGCAAGTGTGTTGGTTAAGCTTTCAATTAAGTTATCCGTTGAAGTGCTTCCTGTGTCCATTTGACAGTTATCAACAATTGATGGTTGATTTGAGGATGTGTGACTCAGATGATTGTGTTGGTACTTTGATTTGATGATTAGTCACTAGTGGCCAAGGGGTCCATAGTAGGTTGAATGAACATTTTTCCATCAATCATTCCTGTTCTCATTTTCATGGTACTCATGTGCTCAGTAGGCATACAACTGATAAAGTTAAGACTATTTCAAACTCTGTTGAGTTTGACTTCAGTAAATGAATCTACTCCATTCAGGTAAAACATGTTGTTCACAAACTTAGAGTTAGATTCTTTCTGGACATGGTCTACTGATGTTTCTCATGTCGTTATTGAGCTTCCGTATACCTAATCATAGTAAACATGATTGTTCTCTCCTTTGATTTGACAGAAGGTTCAAATTCATTGCGTTTGGTATAATCTATGATTCCCTGTTCATCTTTGGTTAACTAGAACCTTCCAGAATCATCTTCACATTGTCCCAAAAAAAAATTTATGTCTTTGGCGTCAGTGTAATGGTTGATGAGTGTGTAGATGTCTTTTGGTATACCTTGAAGTAAGATATTCGTAGCACGAATATCAGCTTTATACCTTTCCTTTTCTTTAGCAGAAAGGTCTGTAAAGACTCTAGCACGTTCTGGACCTAGTTGAAGTGCACCCTCAGTTTTCGCATCTTCTAGCAGTTAGTTTGTATGACATTCCCATTTGAAATGGACCTTCGGTAATCGTTTCCATAATGTTCTATTCCATTTTTTTTTCCAGACAATACAGACGAATGGTTGTTGCCAGATTCAAAGTTGTTCTGTCAAGATGGTGGGCGTGTATCGGAACCGGCATACCAAATATCTTCTGATCTTATTACGACTCCTTGATGTATTGGTTTGAATGAAATTACGTTCACGGGATTTTACAAGTCTAAGATTTAACCGATAGGAAGTTTACGGGTTTTCAAAATCAATAGAAAAACCGTAAATGAATAATTGGTTGTGGTAATTTGCGTTTGATTGATTTGTTAGAAATTTGTTGCAGTTGGATTTATGAAAAAATTTTTTTTTTACTCTATTACCAAAATCTTAAATTTGGTGTAAAATAAGCTAAAGGCTAAAGAAAAAATTATATTTTTAACTTAATTTTTCCGCCATAATGTTGTCGCTAAAAAGGTGTCGGACGAAATAATTTTTACCAATATTACCAAATTGAATTGTTGTAAAAATAAGGTTAAAAAGGCTTATAGAAAAAAGATTACAAATTACTTAATTTTTTCGCAAAAAGTGTCGCTAAAAGCGTGGTGTCGTCTGGATAATCTTTTTTTTTTAATTCAACCGCTGCTGTATATGTTTCTATTAACCCGCCGATTTGAAATAAACCAATCCGCCTTCTATGATTGAGCAAACCCCTGCTAACAGGCAAACTCGCCGCCAATATGCTTATAGCAACCGACGTGGTGCTAGTGGTAAGCATACGCAGTGTAATTGAATAATCAATACCGCCTGCTCTTTTGACAACTCGCCGTATATTTAAAATAACCAAACCGCTGCCTAGTCTGACTAACTCGCTAGCAACTCGCCGTTTTAGCAACTCGCCGTTTTAGCAACTCGCCGTTTTAGCAACTCGCCGTTTTAGCAACTCGTCGTTTTAGCAACTCGCCGGTTTAGTTAAAATAAGCAAACCGCTGCTATACCTATTGACAACTCGCCGGCTATGTGAGCAACTCGCCTTTCGAACCAGCAACTCGCTTTGACTTTTTCTTCCCTAAAAACGTGGATCTTGTCCTTTTCTTACTAACGCCATGATGAACACAATGCTGATTTTTTGCATATCATTCCAATGGCTTATTTCCCACGAAATAAAGCTTTACATGTAAGACTAAGTGTGTTATCAAAGTTTAAACACCTTAACTCGTATTTCTTTGAGAATCGCCAAAATTTAGCAACCTCCATAGAAGAAACACACAATAAAAAAAAAATTTCGAACCTTATATCTTCGTTGATCTGAGGCTTGAGGATCACTTGTAGTAGTAACAATGCTTCTTCCTTAGCATGTAATAACACGAGACAAACCAAGATTATCAACCATTAAGCCCAAATAAGCTTTTGAGCGTGGGTTTTTTTAACAAAAATAGCAAGAATTTGATTCTTTTAACCACCCAAATCATCACGAAATCCAACTTTTTATTAATGCAGCCATGGCGGGCATTTCCTTTTTGTTTGCACATTCACACATGTCTGAGCCTCCTTTGTATCCAATGCGATAGCTGGAAAAGTCTATAGAATGTTTGGTTGCAGTTACTGACCGGGCGCACATATTTGGTGTAAGAAAAGTATCCAATGCGATAACCAGAAAAGTATATAGAATGTTTGGTTGTAGTTACTGACCGGGCTTTGGTGTAAGAAAAGTATCTAAAAATTTTAACTTTTTTGGGTTTATTATAGTTGTATTTTTTTCCTAGAAATTAGTCTTTACAATTGTAGTGTCTTGATTTTATAAAATGGGTGGTGATTTATGTTGCACTTCGTTTGCCAAGATGGCTTGGCTTACACGTTGTTCATTTTTTTGTTGCATAATTTGGCACGGAAAATATTGGATGGCATCTAATTCAATCGGTTTTTTCTAGCCATTTTGATACATGGATGACAATGCAAACAGATTCGTAAAAACAAGAATTGTACGCTATGTAGATTGGTATGTGATATCTTTTATTTTTGACGTATAATCTTTACTAGTCAGTTTATAATTGACAGATTAGTTGCAGTATGAAATGTCCCTAATCGAGTGCGTGAACAGAAAGTGACAGATCTGGTGCATGGAACATATGATAGTGAGTTGGCCGGTAAAGGCGACTCGGTCTTTTCGAAGAGGATGTTACCTCGAACATGTATAGTTTTAGATATGCTAATTGTAAAATGAAATGTTGTATTTACTTATAAATATGATAAAATTAAAAGTTTTATTTATTGCATACATATGTTTTCTTTGTGCATGGTAAGGTGCATGAGGCGTACGATAGTGGCTTGACCGGTAAAGGCAATTCAATATTTTCTTGGAGGATGTTACCTCAAACATGTATTCTTTATGATATGATGATTGTGAAATTGGTTATTCTCTTTACTTATAATTAAGATGAAAATTAGCATGTTTATTTGTTGCATAAATGTGTTTTCTTTTGTGGATGACACTTGTCGAGGACTTTCAAATTGCATCCAGATTTTTGGACGGCAATATGAGACTTAGGATATGTAGTTTTCAAATTAAGATGTGGATGGTTTTATAGAAAAAGACAATCTCCTCGAGAAATCACAAATTTCAAATATATAATTTGTAAAATTTAACAAAGGTGATTGGATGGGTCTTAGGAAGTCAAGAATCTAAAATCACTCAAGAAGTGTTAGAGTTATCGACAAAATATTATGCCTCGATATGTATAGTTTTAAGATTATATTGAAAACTCTTAACGTTTCTTCAGAGTTTTGAGTTTTTTGGTCTTTTAAACTTTGTCTAATAGTACATGATTATTTATATTGTAATTTTTTTTGAAAAAGATACATGTTTCCATTTGTTTGATACGTATTGAAATGTAATATTTTACATTATACGAAACAAAAATTGTTTAAAATTATGCAGTAGTTGACGTTGACATTCACAGTAAACAAAGTGGTCAACAGTTTTTGCTCCGCCGCAACGCGCGGCTGCACAAACCCTTATTTAATCACAACATGCAGTAATATATTGACATAATATATTGACTTTAAAACACTTGAATATTCAAAAGAGATGACCTTACAAGACACTTGGGGGTTTGTTCTGATGAGCAAGTAAACTCTACTTCTACACTACATTCCTTTATTATCTTATCTTTATCCTTATTTTGTCCACTTAAACCTACAAAGCATAATCAACTAAACATGTAAGCATAAAGCTTAGTGATTAAAAGGTATAACAAGTTAATATCATATAATCAAATCATCATGGATCATTATAAAATCCTTAGTTAGATACACAGCTAACTAAGCTATAACAAGTATAGGGAAGTACTATAACAACATATCATCTAACATTAAGTTAGACATATAACATACCTTAGCTAGTTAAATGAATAACTAGCTATAACTCTAGCATTGGATCTAAGCTAACAATAACATACTCGCTTCCTATATACTATAACACATTCATTACCATAAAATATCATTATGATAAGGTAACATAACATGTTATAACCAACTTACTTACCTCTACATGGGACTATTCTACCTCAATAAGTCACCATTAATTCACTTGATTCGTTAACAAGAATCACTAACAACATTTAGCATTTCTTCAATGCATAACAAAAAAGCTGTTTAACACTGATCATCAATATCCAAAGACACTTCTTAACATGTATATGATCACTTATCATGATTATAAAAAATACCCTAAATCCTCAACTTAAGCCATAACCGTTAAGGAGCTTAATCCTTTATCCACATATCTGAATAATTTAGCTTAAAACCTCTTTACCTAAAATCCCCCAAATCATCATCTATGAACCATAACCTCAAAAATGCAAGATCAACATGAATTGGTCATATTTACCTTGTAAGTAACTAAACACTTGTAATAGGACATTAATTCACCATAATTGATCACTTGGAGTTGATCTCCTCATTTTCTCTTGTTCTTATTTCAAGTCACACACACATGCCATACTCTTCTACACAAAATTAGAAAGTGTTGGAAAGTCAAAGAAGACACGACTTATAAAATATGGTACAACTTTCTCACTATAACAGTTTTACTCCCTCAAATCTCTTTCTTAAGACATTTGCCACTTATAACTTTCTACACTAAACATACTTATAATTTGATTTTTAGTTTGACTTTCTACTTAAATTTTTTTGACTAACTAATTATAATAAATCTTCTAACACATAAATACTATAGTCAAACTAATACAACGTCATTTTAATAATGAAATACCTCAGTAGGTTTCAGGATGTAACAGATTTCAATTGAAACAAATCGGTCCAAGTATAGTTTTATGGTTAGCAGCTTGAGGTCTATACACATTAATCACAATTAGCCTTTCACTTACCCCATTCCATATACCAGTAACACACGAAAAGCAATTACCTAAAAATGCATCTTTTGGAGTAAAGTTGTTGCAGGCCTACATAAGTAAAGTTCCACTAAATTGTCCAATTGCTTCTCCAAAGCAGAAATCAATAGGAGTTTAACCCCAAAATTGATGTGCAAAGATCTCGTCTACTTACCCATCTTTGTCTCTTGAATGCCAATCATATCTAATTTTTCAGAATTGATTATGTTTCAAAATTGATTATGTTTCAAAATTAGATATGTGCAAAGATCTCCTTCTTAAATTTGATGTGTGAGTCCCGTGCAATTCTTGTTAAGATCTTCAAAGAAAATAGAAAAGAAAACACCAAACTTGTAAAGGTGAGGTTAACACGACCTCACCCTAACACTTTCCTTATATTTTTTGTTGATTTAAATAAATCTGAGAAAATCACTTATATTGTTCAATTTCTCAGAGTGAGATGAACTACAAATGGATTCTGAACTATTTGAAGGTGTCACTAGGTTAGTACGATGACCAAATAAATCACTTCGTCTTTTCTACGTTGTTTCTTCCTCTTGCCCTCGTGTTTCATAATTTCCTTCATTGTGTTAAAGCGCTCGGTATGGATAGCTGATGGGTTGGCGCCATACAACCAGCCAACACCACACACCATACCATGTATCGTGCCATCGTCCCTCGCGCCACCATCACCAACCCACGCCATGGGCATTTTTCAACTTTTTTTTGTTGTATTTGTAATTTGTAGGGGTATGTGTGGACCTATGGCATCACATTTTCCCATGGCACCACTTTTGTACAATGGAGGGGTGATTTGGTGTCATGGGGAAAAGTGGTGCCATGAGAAAAAGTGGTGAGGTGACACTTATTGCCTATGACACCACCTCCACGACTCCAGTGTACCCAGTGCTCGAATCCTATTAATCACCAATGGAGCAGAAGTATTGTTATATTTCTTACATTTTATTCATACATATCTTTTTACCTAGACAAAAATATAATATGTGATAACATCAAATATTTGATACTTTTTAGTGTCAATTTTCCCCTAAAAATACTTGCAATTGTCTTATATTGAATTCGATACTTTTACGGCTATTTCATAGTTTTCAGGTAAAATGCAAGTACGTGACAAGAAACATGGGAAAAGGACGTAAAAATAAATAAAACACATATTCTTACGAGACTTTACGGCATAACCCCTACGATAATGTTACGCCGTAATATATTCAAGGCGAGACACATCACCCAGCAAGATTACGGCGTAACCACACATAAGGTTTACGCCGTAACATTATTATTATGAAAGGATGAGTCATTTGAGTCAGCATTACGGCGTAACGTAGACACTTGATTACGCCGTAACACCCTTTAAGCCTGCAAGATGGAAAGTGCACATCAGTAGTTTACAGCGTAAACATCTAAAAGGTTACGCCGTAACATATTCAAAATCTATACATAGAGGCCTCATTCAGCCACTTTAACATCAACCATTCCACCACAGATCTAAGGGGTGATCAAGGCCTCTATAGCTCAAAGAATTCCACAAGAAGTCCAAGGGAGATCACACTTAAACTTACTTTTGTATTTAATCGTTCATAAACAACTTCTGCAAGAATTATGAGTTTTCCATCCATGATTATCTTTATTAATTCTTGTTTTATTATTGCTATGAGCGGTTAAGCACTTCAAGTGCTAGCCTAGTCATGAATCTACTATTGTTATAATGTTTGTTTCCTGTTAGATCATGGTTTCGTTGGATATCCTTTTACTATCGTGTAACCCTGGGGTTTGGTAGTATTGCGGGTGGTTTAGATCATGTTAATCATGTTATTAGATTACCACTTGAATGTGGGATTAGCAGGGTACTAGGGTTGGGTGATCATCCTAACCCTAGTGTAGGAACTAACCCTGTTACCGCCTTTATCACCTAATATACTTAAAAGGCACAGGAACTCTTTCAGAGAGGGTTAATAATCTGCATAGGTTATTAGACTAGTTCTTGGGATAGTTGGGATTAATCACTATGACTTGGTTGCCCTACCTTCGTGACTTTCGAGGGATTCAAGATCGCAAGAATTATAGGGCAGACTAAAGATATCTATTCAGGTCTGTCGACTTTAGAAACCACGAATGAAACCATGGTGTAACATTGCATAGGAAAATATAGTTATAACGGTAGTAATGAAATGGCTAGGCTAGTACGCCTCTCTCCTTGATTACTTCTATCTCTTTTAATTTCCGTATATTTACTTTCCAGTTATTTTCAAAATCAATCTCAAAACACTTTAAAAACGTGACACTTTAAATTAAAACTAATTGACACTAAGCTCTTGGGACGACCTCAGATTTACCATCTCTACACTACTCAAGATCAAGTTCTCTACCCGTTAGTGCATTTGTTAGGTGAATTGAGTTTTATAAATTAAAAACTTGAAGAAAATATACTTTAAAATAAATATGCATCAAGTTTTTGGCGCCGTTGCCGTAGAGCTAAAAATTAGTAATAATTGGAATTTTTTTATATATTATATTCTTTTGTAAATATATTCTGCCAGTTTTTGTTGTAAATTTTCAGATATGGGTGATGATGTAGATATCAGCGCACTCACCATAGAGCAGTATCTGGCTTTAATTCAAGATAACAATAGACCGGGCATAGTGAAACCTAAGATTAGCGATGATGTTGAATTCGAGATAAATAGCCACTTTATGAGGGAATTAAGATGCAAACTTTTGCAGGTATTGATGATGAAGATGCCCACGAACATGTGCGGAGGGTATTAGAGATCATAGATCTCTTCCACTTCCCTGGCGTCACTCACGATGCCATTATGCTTAGAGTATTTCCTATTACCCTCAAAGGGCGGTCCTTGATGTGGAAAAAAAGTCTTCCAGTAGGAGTGATCAATACTTAGGATCTTCTTGAGAAAGAGTTCATCTGGAAATATTGTTCACCTTTTAAAACTGCCAAGAAATTAAAAGAGATCCGCAGTTTCAAACAAGAGATGTGCGAGACATTGTATCAAGCTTGGGAAAGGTACAATGATATGTTGTTTAAATGCCCGCAACACGATCTAAACAACCATCAGAAGGTTCAGATCTTTTACACTGGAGTAGACATCTCTACCCGCAGAATGCTCGAATCTAGAGGGTTCATTCCCCTAATGACACCAACTCAAGCCCTTAAATCAATACAAGTCATGGCAACCATTTACATAATTGGTATGATGAAACAAACACAAGGAAAAAATCAACGATATCCCAAATAACATTGATGTCATTCAAGAAAGTTTCAAAGGGGCACATCTAACTAAGGAGTGTCCTCTCGAAAAAGAGGACAAGACAGTTGAGCAGCGTAAGTATATGAGATCCTTGGAAGAAGCCATCATCAAATTCTATGAAGAATCAATTAAAAAACAGACTGCGGATGATGAATAGATTAGTAAATCCATTGAAAATACGGACTCAAACATAAGGGCACTTATGATGCATATTTTATTTTAAAATATATTTTATTCAAGTTTTAAATTTATAAAACTTGCTTTACCTTTACAAACGCACTAACGGGTAGAGAACCCGGTCGCGAGTAGTGTAGATATGGTAAATCCGAGGTCGTCCCAATTATTTTTAATTTGAAAGTGTCACGTTTTTAAAGTAGTTTTAAGATTGAATTTAAGATAAACAAGAAAGTAAATATGCGGAAATTAAAAGAGATAAAAGTAATCAGGGAGAGAAACGTGCTAGCCTAGCCATTACATTACTATCGTTATAACTATGTTTTCTTGTGCAATGTTACATAATGGTCTCATTGGTGGTTCCTAAAGTCGACAAACCTGAATAGATATCTTTGGTCTGCCTTATAATTCTTGCGATCTCGAATCCCTCAAAAGTTACAAAGGTAGGGCAACCAGGTCATAGTGATTAATCCCAACTATCCCAAGAACTAGTCTAATAACCTATACAGATTATTAACCCTCTCTGAAAGAGTTCCTGTGCTTTTTAAGTATATTAAGTGATAAAGGCGGTAACAGGGTTAGTTCCTACACTAAGGTTGGAATAATTATCCAATCCTAATACCATGCTAATCCCATGTTCAAGTGGTAATATAATAACAGGATTAACAGGATCTATACCACTCGCAATACTACCAAAACCCAGGGTTACACGATAGTCAAAAGGATATCCAACAAAATCATGATCTAACAGGAAACAAGAATTATAACAATAGTAAATTCATGACTAGGATAGCACTTAAAGTGCTTAGCCGCTCATGGCAACAACATAGCAAGAATTAATAAAGAAAATCATGGTTGGAAACTCAAAATTCTTACAGGAGCCGTTTATGAACGATTAAATACAAAAGTAAATTAAGTGTGATCTCCCTTGGACTTCTGGTGGAATTCTTAGAGCTATGGAGGCCTTGATCACCCCTTAGATCTGTGGTGGAATGGTTTGATGATGAATTGGCTGAATGAGGCCTCTATTTATAGATTTCGAATATGTTACGGCGTAACCTTATAGAGTGTTACGTCGTAAAGTGGTGATGAGGCTTTCCATGTTGTAGGCATAAATTATGTTACGGCGTAACTAATTGTTCATGTTACGCCGTAATGCTAACTTGGATGACTCAGCCTTCCATAATAATAATGTTACGACATAATTTTTTCGTGTGGTTCCGCCGTAATCTTTCTGGGTAACGTGTCTTGCCTTGAATAGGTTACGGCATAACACTATCGTAGGTGTTACGCCGTAAAGTCTCATAAGAATCCGTGTTTTCTTCATTTTTACGTCCTTTTCTCGTGTTTCTTGTCACATACTTGCATTTTACCTAAAAATAGTAAAATAACCGTAAAAGTATTAAATTCAAGTATTTATAGGATAATTGCAAATATTTTTAGGGGAAATTAACACTAAAAAGTATCAAATATTTGATGTTATCAACTTAAAACTACAACAAATAACCTGCGGGAAAAAGCTTATCAATTAACCCAGACAGTCCTCACTAATACAAGAGAAAAATTCAAGGCAAGAACGAGAATGGGTAAGGAAAATATTAAGGAGCCGGTTCCTCGTGACTTACCACCTACTCCGTTTCTAGGACATTTGAAGGAACAAATAAGTAGCCCTTACAGAACTCGTGAAACTATTTGCATGATTGAAAATTCTAGGGAAGTTTATAAAATGAAGGCTCGGGAGGATGATGGGGACATGGATGTCGGTTGGGACATTACAGTTAAGGATGTAGAAAGGCGTAGGCAATTTCTCACACCTACCATACACACTTTACCCAACCCTGAACCTATTGTGCAACCATATATGCCACTTAGACTAGTCTATGATAAGGAGAAAATTGTAAGGGAAGAGGAACAGGATTATGATATTCCTTTACAAGATGGCGTGATGCAACCTTTGGCCCCTCAGACAGTTCATATCACACCGCCTGATGATGATTATGTAGCACCGGCTACTAATCCTATTTTAGACTAGCAATTGAATGAATTCAGGAAGGAGTTTTCTGATATTACTAGGGTTGCCAAAAAGGCAAATTGTAACCCAGTTAGCTCTCTGATATAAAGAAATATGAGTGTGAGAACTTCATTTGGAAATTACTTCACCAAGTGAGCCAATCATCACACAAAACCGGTAAGACAAAAAGGGAAATGAGATCCAATCAACGGTATGGTTCTAATTTATCATTTCCCTACCCAGTAGTAAATTTACACCATCATGGTGTTCACTGCTACTCTCTCGCGCATTTGATTTCAAGTGAGGGGAGGAACACCCTATTACTTGGCAAATAAAGGTGGAGTCAAGCTCGTGACTCAAAAAAACAAGCGCTTCATGGGAGGCACCCCATGCCTATCTTTTTATGTTTCATCTCTGCATTTTAGTTGGTTTGTTTGCTCCTAACTTTGTTTTGCAGGTTCCAGCAGCTAAGAGGCAAATTTTGAGACCGTCTCGACCTGTAATTGTGTGGTAACAATGCTGATATAGCAGCAGTTCGACGTAACATTTATGGTTACACCGTAACCACTTCCATTACGGCGTAAACCCTCTCATGGTTACGCCGTAAACTTGTAAACCAAAATTTTTAATTATCACATGATTACGGCGTAACCACCGAGGTTACGCCGTAACATTCTTCTGAAAAACCTCACAAATAAGTTTTAAACATTGCTAAACCTTGTATAACTAAATGAACATTGTGGGTATGTTCTCTGGAAACCCTCACGAGACTTCACTCGTCCACTTGGGCCACCAAGTGGTTTAAAAGGCTTGTTGCATATGCTAAATGCAACCGTGATTCGTACTAAAGTGAGTTAGGTTTGTATTTTATCATTGAACGATTTTATGTTATTAGTTTGTTTTAGTGATCATGGGGAAAATGAGCTTTGCTCAAGATGGAAATTTTCTGGATTTCTTCACCGGCTTATTACATTTCATATGTTCAGAAGCAAAGCTCTAGGGAGTTTCTTGTTCAAATTCTACTCTTCCTGTTTATTTCATTTCCTTAATGTACAATTGGGACATTGTACAAAACAAGTGGGGGATGGGAGTAGAATTATCACTTGACCTATTCTTGCTTTCGATTTTCTAGTTTTCTTTGAAAAATGGTGTCGATTTTAAAAATTTTGACATATTTTTCTTACTAAACTAGAATTAATCTTTGCCAAATGTACATTAACCTTTATTATTTCTTGGTGAGGTTTAAGCCTAATGTTTAGCTTTCGTCTCATTATACAAAAATTCACCAAAATATTAAGTGTGTCGGTAGTATTGTAAACTTTAAAATTTGGCATGTACATCATTTCGAGACCTAATTGATTAGCAGGAATAGATGGTTCGAGAAGGCAACATTTAGGAATTCACCCAAATAAGCCTATATGTGTGTATTTATCGACTTGTTACACTGACTTATCAACCTCCCGTGTTAAAACCCTTTTGTTGCACTCATCATTAGTGCAAGATAACCCTAGCTCACCCTTGTTGGGACAATCTATGTTTTCACCCAATATTATATGTTTCGTTACACCATTTCGCCTTAGCCAACCTTGTAGTCTATATTTATCCTGGTGTTAAAATTTTTGGCTACCTAAATCCATGGTTCAGGAAAATGGTTCGAAGATTGGCACTTTCGTTGAAGACATATTATTATGATCATGGAAGACCCCTCGGTATTATCACTTTTGATATTTTTTATCTCAAATGGGGGATATGTGATATGTAATATACAGGAGTATTATAAAAATGAACAAATAAGAAAAGGTGGTGCAACTATAAGCCACCTAGTGATCTAACTCCTGATGTTGGTTACGTGTTATAAAACCAAAATGTGTGCGACTATAAGCCACCTAGTAAAGAATGGGTTAGCACGCTCCGCGAGATCTTATTATTAGCGAACCCATTATGATGATATGATCAGATTTTAGCACTTGAAGACTTGGACTATGGATGGACAGTATTCGGTTATGGATACCTTGTATTATATATGACTATTTGTTTTGCGTTTTTATCTTAACACCAATTAAATGTGTATCCCATGTCTATCCTAACCCTTATATCACCAAATAAACCTGTGTTATGTCACCCATGTTGCCTTTAAGAGTTTTTTAGACCCTAACTCTAACTGGTGCATATTTGTGTACTCTCCAAGCTTATGATAGAATACATGCTATGACTGTGCGGATGAGCAATCACCATGAAAATGAACACTTAGACCAGTTGAGAGTTGGGTGATTTTTGATCCCCTTTTCATGAGGTGTTCGGCTTTGATGTTTCTAGCATAAGTATTTTATAGATTCATTTCTTTGAGTTAAATCTGAAAAATCTTTTTATAAGCTATTCTAACATGTATACTTAATGGCAAGCAAAAGTCAAAGTGGGGGGATATTTGATAACCATCATTTTTGATACTTTTTGGTCAGTTTTCCCCTAAAATACTTGCAATTATATTATAAATACTTGAATTCATACTCTTTACGGACTATTTCGTTTTTTTCAGGTAAAATGAAAGTAGTGTGACAAAGAACACGAGAAGGAATCAGAAATATGGAGTTAAAAAATTAAGGAAAAACATTTGAATTCTTACGAGACTTTACGGTTTAACATCTACGATAATGTTACGCCGTAATATATTCAAGGCAAGACACGATCACCCGGATGATTCCGCATAAACCACACGTAAGGTTTACGCTGCTTTTTTGCTAATGTTTGCTGCAAAATTATTATTATGGGAAGGGCTATGATGAGGTCATCTGATGTCAGCATTCATGCATTGCGGCTTATACGTGGGACACTTGGTTACGCCATAACATCCTGTTAAGCCTGCAAGATGGAAAGTGCACGTCAGTAGTTTACGGCGTAAACCTCTAAAAGGTTACGCCGTAACATATTTGAAATCTATAAATAAAGGCCTTATTCAGCCACTTTATCATCAACCATTCCACCACAGATCTAAGGGGTGATCGAGGCCTCCATAGCTTAAAGAATTCTACAAGAAGTCCAAGGGAGATCACACTTAAACTTACTTTTGTATTTAATCGTTCATAAACAACTTCTGTAAGAATTATGAGTTTTCCATCCATGATATCCTTTATTTAATTTTTGCTTTATTGTTTGCTTACGATAGCGGCTAAGAACTTCAAGTTCTATAGCCTAGTCTTGAATATACTGATTGTTATAATGTTTCTTTGTATCATTGTTAGATCAAGGTTTTCGTTGGATTTCCTTTGACTATAGTGTTATCCCTGGGTTTTTGTAGTATTGCGGACGGGGGATTTAGATCATTGCTTAATTCATGTATTAGATTTACACTTGAATGTGGGTATTAGAGTGGTACTAGGGTGGGTGATCATCCTAACCTTAGTGTTGGAATCTAAACCCTGGTTACCGCCTCTTTCACTTAATATACTTAAAAAGCACAGGAACTCTTTCAGAGAGGGTTAATAATCTGCATAGGTTATTAGACTAGTTCTTGGAATAGTTGGGATTAATCACTATGATCTGGTTGACCTACCTTCGTGACTTTCGGGGGATTCGGGATCGCAGGAATTATAGGGCAGACTAAAGATATCTATTCAGGTCTGTCGACTTTAGAAACAACTAATGAAACCATGGTGTAACATAGCAGAGGAAAACATAGTTATAACGGTAGTAATGAAATGGCTAGGCTAGTACGCCTCTCTCCCTGATTACTTATATCTCTTTTAATTTTCGCATATTTAATTTTCTGTTATTTTCAAAATCAATCTAAAAAAACTTTAAAAACGTGACACTTCAAATTAAAACTAATTGACACTTAACTCTTGGGACGACCTCAGATTTACCATCTCTACACTACTCACGATCGGGTTCTCTGCCCGTTAGTGCGTTTGTTAGGTGAATCGAGTTTTATAAATTTAAAAATTGAATAAAATATATTTTAAAATAAAATACGCATCAATATGTGTTAACCTATCTTCTTCTAATTGACATTTATTCTATATGAGGATATGATATGTAAGAATCAAGGTTGTAAATAGCGTGAGGCGTGGCGGTATGGTCAAGCTTCAAGCTTTAGGAGCCATGTCGTTTTTTAAAACGTGATTTAAAGCGGTACAAAATATGAAAATATTTATAAATTTATGTATCTGCATCTTTTTTAAAATATATATTGAGTTTACAAAAAGTGTCATACATAAGGAATAAAATCAAGAAACTATATTTCCATGTAATCTTTTTTCATTTCTAAAAAAACGATTTTTATCAAAATTGAATTTAAAAAAGCTTCCACGCATCACGTCTTATCACGTTTTTCCACTTTTCATCTCATGTCACGCCTTAAGCCTACGCCTTGGTCTATTGCGTAGCGTGAAGGTCACACCTCGTGCCTTTGCGAAGCCTTAGCGACGGTATGACGTGCCTTTTAAAACCCTGATAAGAATATTAAATAGGAAGATATATCATAATATTTAGTGCATGAACTGAAACAGCTGGTAAACTTGGTTAATAGTTATTTCCTATGAAATTTGTTTGCTCGATCGATTGTTTTCATTAGTCACAAGTCTTCAGTCCGTTATAAGGTACGGAATAATTCAACAAATTCAAGTTTTGCTCCCATTCAAGTTATGAACTAGCTATTAAAATCAAACGATATAATGTTCAAATGATACTGTTGTCAAATATCAATTTACTTACATTATAATCGAACATACATTTCATCTAAGTAAACTAAATAAGATTGCTTTGTATGATTTGATTTAGCGCGCGTTATGATTTAAGATAGTAGTTACTAACTGTTGTGTTTGGCTAAGCTCCCTGTGACAAACTTGTATTTCAAAAACAAACATTATAAAGTTCGTTATCAAAAAGCTTTTTTTAAAAGCTGATAAATATCTAACGAATCTTAGCCAAGCACCTCTTTTGGTCATGAGTCGTGACCACCAATTTTTACGATAATTAGCATTCCAAGAGCTTAAAGGAGACTGGTGAGTGTTGACTAAGTTAGTTTTCATAGACCACGACTGTTGACTATTATAAATATCTAGGAAAATGAAATATTTCCTTAACAACAAAGTTTTACAATTTGTATCAAATATCTTATTTCTCAATATACTAAAGAGCATGACGCTCGACGATAAAATAGTCTCATTTTACTTATGGACTTATTTTGGCCCATATTTTCAGCCCTTACCGTTTGTTTTCATTAGTCTCTCTTTCTATCTTCTTCTTCTCACCGAATCTCTCTGTTTCTGGATTCTTCTCACCCACTTCTTGATAGTTAAACAAATGGTAACAATCGAACGAGAGACAATTGGTACACCCACTTCTTGATAGTTAAACAATTTTGAAGCACAGATGCTGCTTCAAATCTGTGCGCCACACCCACTTCCTTAATAGATGCAAACAGCTCCGCCGTTTAAAGCAACACCCAATGGGAGGACTCCTCAAGCTCCAACACAAACATTACTCTCAAAAGCTATCCCTACTTCAACCCTAGATTCAGCTTAGGCTGTGGCCGTATCGATTCAGGGTAGCACTTTAGATATATTATTAGTATGTTTACATATAGTAGTATAAATTTGGTACTTTAATTTTACATGTTATACTTATCGGGTCTCAAAAAACGGTATTGTAGTAGTTTCATAGAGGAATAGCAGTTCTTATATTCAAATTGTACTTTATTTTAACATTACAAGTATGTTTTATTGTTAAGTATACTTTATAGGCTGAATTACTCATTTGGTATAAAAGATTAAAGGCTGTTTCTTTATGATATATTACCAATAATTTAGAAAATGTGTATGAGACACTAGAGCAAATCAGTGATGAAATTGAAGTGGGCTAAAAGAAAAGGGTAAACATTTGGACAAAAATTGTTTTAAGTAAACTGATTTGGCTGGCTGAAGATGACTACAATCAAAATCAATTGTAGGAAAAGGAAAAGAAAAGTGAGCATCATTGTTCAAAATACAAGTATATTGTTGTATGCCACAAAGGTGCTTTAATAAATTTATATGAATCAGTAAAAACTGGAGTGAAATAACATTAACTTATGTTGATGGCATATTTAGTTCCATGTAGTCACAAGCATATTTTATGCTTTATCAGGGACATAAATTTAATGAATAATGTAACCAGTTTGGTATACAGGTATCTGAAAAAGGATGTGAAGTTTTTTCAAGGTTAAATCCATTGCAACCTTGCAGTAGTATTAGATAACTTGACAACACAGCCAGTACCAACGGAGCCCACAACCGACCCAGTTAACACAGAAGTCAAAGTCATTCTTTACAGGTGAAAGCATATTCAGCTTTCAGCTCCACAGGATAATCACAATGTTGACCACTCAATTAGTGCCACTGAAAACCTTGAAATGCCTTCAAAGAAATTCATGTCATCATTGCTGCATAAGCCGTCGGGTCAAAGTTCTATATTGACCGATGATTCTGATGATGCATCAAAGCAAGACATATAGAACTTTATATTTTTATATATGTAAATGGAATTATATTTGTGTTTAAAGGCCACAAGTTATACCTATTTATGAATTTGTGGATTCAGATTACGTTTTATCTCTAACGGGTTAAAAAAATTATCACCAAAAAAGGAAAAGGGTAAAGTCACCTAGAGTGTACCTTTAATGTATTAACTCCTATAAAAAATGATTATAGGCCTAATGGAAAATTTCGATATGAATCTTGAATCACATTTTAGTATTCTACTACTGCAAAAGTACTATCTTCATGATGTGGGCCTGTTTATGAATAAGGATACAACGGGTAGAATCAGCAAATAATTCAAGTGGATTATATTATCATTTCTTTTCTTATGTCAGCTTATGCTTTATGTCTAATGTTTTGTCATCTCCAGTCACTCATAATAGTTCAAAATATCCCCCAGGTTTCGTGAGAGGACTGGGCTGTTGCAACTAAGCATAACCTTGAAGTTATTGCAAGGGTGGTGTGGTAGGTATTTCATATCGGTTTTAACAATGAGGTTTTTTGTTTATGCTTGTGTAATAATTTAGACATCTTTTGATCAAATTGTCAGGTCATGCGTTTAATCTGTGAGATGGAAGTGAATCCATACAAGGTACTGATGAGTATATATTAGACATGTATGCTTGATTCGTGATACGGTGATGAACGGCGGGGTGCATTGCCACTTAGCTTATGCTTAGCTACGCTCAGGAGAGACGATCAAGCTAACAAGAAATGTTAAGTGTTGGACATACTTATGACTCTTTTGTTTAATAGGCAGGTAAGAATATGCATAAGCATGTAAACAAAGTTACCTGCATTGGATGGGCTCTCGAGGTTAGTAACATATCTTAATGCTCCATTGAACTACCACACACACTTAACATTGTACTCGATGAACATTCGTTTGAATGCAACTAATGACATGGTTTAGTGCTTCTTTTTTCAATTGCCACAATTAGAATGGTAGTTTGGCTACGAAGTGACTCCCTTGCAGCTTTGCAATAGCTTTTATGTTCAACACTAGCATATTGAAAGCCTTTTTTCTCATAAGCTATATAATCATATCTATGCTTGCATATGGGCGTCGTACCCCCTGATTTTACATGTAGTCATTATAGCTTCTGATATGTGGCACCACAAAATTTATGATGGAAGGGATTATCACAATGTGAACCAAATTTTATGTGAAATTAACGAGCAGTTGGTGGTATATGTAGTGGTGCCAAAATAGTCAGCTCCGGGTTATGCTGGTGCAAAAACTGTCGTATTCATGACACATTTCCATTTTAGTTTAATCTTCTAACTTAACCCGGACGATTCACTAATGATAAGACATAATTCTACTTAATCCATTTGTATGTCCCCAATTGTGGAATAAGTGGCTTATTCAGGATTTGCTAAGGAAATATAAAAAATCAATGAAGCGGGATTTCAAAAGCAATTGAATGTACCTCCTTTATCATGTGCAAACCTCTCCCAGGACCTTTTAGCAAAAATACCATGGGTCACATACGCGCTAACTTTTGTCACTCCGTGATCTATGATTTAAGATAGTAGTTACTAACTGTTGTGTTTGGCTAAGCTCCCTATGACAAACTTGTATTTCAAAAACAAACATTATAAAGTTCGTTATCAAAAATCTTTTTTTAAAAGCTGATAAATATCTAACGAATCTTAGCCAAGCACCTCTTTTGGTCATGAGTCGTGACCACCAATTTGTACGATAATTAGCATTCCACGAGCTTAAAGGAGACTGGTGAGTGTTGACTAAGTTAGTTTTCATAGACCACGACTGTTGACTATTATAAATATCTAGGAAAATGAATTATTTCCTTAACAACAAAGTTTTACAATTTGTATCAAATATCTTATTATAACTACATCACGATAAAACTTGAACTCACAAGTTTTTAGCTAATGAATCATTCACATACTGTTGGACAAAAGTCATTTGGTATAGAAATAATCTTTCAGGTTGGAATGACAGTAGTATGTTAACCATCAAAAAGAAGATTGTTTTTAACTCTCGTAAGTCGTAACTTTTCACATGCGAAGTATCATCAAGTACGATCAATTATTTGATTACTTGAATCAATATAAAATATCATTAATGATCATCCTAAACAAGAAATAAAACTTATGAAATGTTAACAATCTCTATATTTCTTTATAAAAGTTAACAAAGTCCAGGTAAGCGTTCAGTTGATGGTCCTGGTGGCAAAAAACGTGGTCCAGGTAGCATATTAGCATGTCCAGGGGTCCACATGGCATTATTTCCTCGAGGGCTTTAGAGCCACTGGAAAAAATTTAATCGGGAAATTATGCATAATTTAACTACCAACAATTAGCATATATATAGGAAAGCATCTCAAGAACATCTCAATAAAAAAGTTTGGAGTGTTTTAGGGGCAAAGACTAGATTTACCTCTATATCAATTTGCAAAAAAAATGTGTTGGAAAATTTAGTTGGTAAAGTGATTTTTGACCAACTTTAGACACAATTATCTATATGCATGTGTCATATATATAAGTAATAGTTTGTAAGTTTGCATTCTCCTTGTAAAGAGCTTCGCAGTGAACTTTTATGTGTCCAAAATGGAGTTGATGTGAATGAGATATCGCGTCTCAAAGTTAAGCATTCGGTACAATGCTTAAAGAGGAATTTATGTTTATTTTCTATCCTACATCGGTGGGATGAGTAAACTTGTGGGGACTCTATAGTGTATAAATAGAGGCCTTAATTCCATAGCTTTGACACACATCAAATCAATAAGTATTATTGATTTCCAACTTATGGAGTACACATCTTGAGAGGTGATATTCCAGGCAGTTTGTTAAGTCCGGCAGTATAACTTACTGTTTTGGCCGTTGTACCCTGGAAAACCGACGACGAATCTGTTTTAAGGGAAGCGTGTCAAACACGTGCCTCAGCTCTTTAGTGCTAAGCGTGTCAAATACGTGCCTCGAAGAGTGTTTCCTTGATGGTGATCTAGTAAGTCCTTTTACTATTTTAATATTTTCTTTATTTATCGTTTATAGTGTCTGTCTTCTGCTTTTACTCTCATTCTGTGTGTTTTCTTTTCTGTTAATCATTTATTAATTGTAATCTGATTTTATTTTAATAAAAGTATACATGTTTTTCTACAATCCTAGAACAGATTCTGTGTTACAGAATTAAAAAACACTTTCTTAAAATCGGATTAATATTATTAACAGATTTTATATTTATAAACTATTTTCTGTCGAAACCAAGATTGAGTTTCTTTAGAAATCAGTTATAATTTTAAATAGAAATTTAATTTTACAGATTTTAGGATTACAGATCATAACGATTTTTTAAAAGCAGTTGATCATTATCAGTTTATTTTTGAAACCAGATGAGTTTCAATTTAAACTGATCTGTTGGATTCATTGAAACCAATATTGATTTTTCTTTGAAAGCAAAATCCGGTACAAGGTTATATAAAGTCAGGATATTAATTCTTGGATACCGGTTTATAACAGTATATTTAACGGTTTGGTGTGATCTTTCAGGTGCTCGGATCATTTTATTTGACTATTCTTACTATATATTTGATATTTTATTATATTATATATATTTTAAGGTGTAGTTTGAACCAATCAAAGGCTCAAGATCAAGATCACATAAATGACACCGAAATAATGTTATCTGTCGTCTTAAGCATGAATGAACAGAGCCATTACAAACAAGAAAAAATAAGGACAAGACCAAAGAAGGCACAAGATAACCTCCATCAATAACGTCAACATTAGGGAGATAAAAGAAGACCTCAACATTAGGGGAGATTGTTAGCCTTATTTTTATATAAGTCGAACAAGAATGTCATCGATCGTCTTTGTAATAAATAGTCTTGTATTATAATAGGCTATTCGGGTTCAACGGGCTTGGACTTTAAGCTAATATTGTCCATGTTTCGGGTTAAATCCCAACACAAGCCAAGCCCGATCCAAGTAGAAGAGTCCATACACCTAGGATAGGGTATGAGGACTATAAATAGGACCCTCTCCATACATGGAGAGGGTGTTGGTTACATTTACTTCCTTGTATGTGTGTGTAACTCACCAAACTCTCTCCTTCCTAATCTAATATTCTTCATTTTCCTCTCTACTTTTCTTTTACTTATTTCGTGTGCTTATTATGGGTATTGGTTAGCTTATTGTTGTGTTTGGATCTTATATATATATATATATATATATATATATATATATTGGGATAACATTATGTAATAGGTGATATTGTTTAATTGTTTTAGTCGAAAGACTTCTTTTAAAGTGGTTTTGTATAACGGATCTTACAAAACTTTAGCGTTTTAAACAAAGACGAATTAAAATCGTTTTTTGTTAAGAAACACTATGTGATTAAGCATGTTGTTAATAGTACCAAATTAGTTTCAAACTAATCATGGGACCAAGTATTAAAAAAATTGGAATGTCACGAGTGGCATCTAAAGGATCTGCTCCTAAACTTGTTAAAAGGGAGACCGATACTTGAGTTACGTGTACGGTAGATGCTTTAAAGCATTCAGAAACCTTATGTACCGTAAATATGTGTTATATGGTTTGAATGACATGAAAACTAAGGCCATGAGGGAATCCGATCTTAGATAATGGCGGTTTAGCACTTCAGTAACATGTCATGTATATGGTGATAAGAGTTTGATTAACTCTTTCAATGCAATTGAGAATGGAGAGAACGGTTTTTGGACAACTCTCCAACTACTAATATCAGGGGAAAGGAAGATGTGATTCACATCTGGAAAAGAGTAAGTTAACCAATGCGTTGTACATGCTGGAGATTCTGTAGGAATCTTGTGTCCGAATGGTTGCTTAATGAATTTTGGCTTTTATCCTGTGTTTGAATCAAATAAAATTGATTTAACGTATAACATAATTTGAGTCCGTATGGTTTACGCCTTTAAAATTGTTTAAGTTGGATGTATTTTCTAATGGTCACTTTAGCAAAATGAATATGAATTCAGCTTATTTGATTCTTTAAATGTGTGGCATGGCTGACTAGGACATGTTTTAAATTTTAACTCAATATGTAGTCTAATTAAACTAAAGTCTAACTAAACTAAATTGGATACCCACTTTTTGTATTGACATGGACTACAAAATCAAAACTTGTGTTGAAGCCAAATTGACAAGATTGTCTTTTCTCTCGGTTAAACGGAAAATAACCGTGATATGATTCACATGGTTTTATGTGATTTGGAATTGATACCTACTAAGGTAGAGAATAGCGAGTACTTCATCATATTTGTTGATGGTGGTACAAAATATTGCTATTTATAATTACTTGAGAGTAAGGATATAGACAAGATTGTTCTATATAAATAAGTTGAGAATCACCTTATTATAAAAAACAAGGTGGTTCGAAGTCATATCAGAGGTGAATATGTGTTTTCATTTCTAAATTTATGTGCTAAACTTAGAATAAGACACAAATTTATTGCTCTTGATACTCCAACAAGATAATTGTTAAAAGAAAGGAATCATGCCTTAGAAGATATGGTTAATGTCATGTTCTTAAGTCCTGGTTTAAGCCATGACATGTGGGGGAAAACGATTATATCGGCTACTTATCTTTTAGATAAGACCCCTTATAAAGAAAATAAGATAGTTCTTATGAACTATGGATGAGAAGAAGACTATCTTATAAGTATTTACAAATGTGGAGGGACATCTAGCTAAGATATCCGTATTGAACCACAAGGTTCAAAAGATTTGACCTAAAACTGTGAATTGCATATTCTTAGTATATGCTTATAACAGTAGTGCATATCGTCTTTGTGTATGTTGATATACACAAGGATGCATAATGGAATAAAGAAGTGCTTCCTTATTTGAAAATATGTATCCTTGTTAACGAAGGAAATTAGAAAATCATCTAGAATAGACGATGAAGTTGTCGAAGATCAGAGACAACAAGATGATAATGATCTCAAAGATGAGAGACAAGATCAACCCAAGGAATAAGAGGTTGAACCTAGAAGAAGCAAAAGGGCAAGAACCGATAAATCGTTTGGACCCGATTTTGTTTCTTTTATGGTAGAAATTGAACCTACTTCTTATCGAAAAGCGGTAACTTCCTCAAAATGGCTCAATGGAAAGAAGCCATTAAAGGTGAAATAGATTCTATTTTACAAAATCATACTTGGGAGCTCGTGGATTTACTTTCAGGTTGTAAACCACTATGCTATAAATGGATCTTCAAAAAGAAGATGAAATCCGATGGCACCATTGACAAGTACAAAGCAAGATTGGTAAGCAAAGGATTTAGACAACAAGAAGGTCTATATTACTTTGATACTTATTCTACGCGAATAACCCTAGTTAAGATGATACTTGCTATTGCCGCATTAAGAAATTAGGAAGTTTATCAAATGGATGTGAAAATGACATTTCTAAACGGGGATTTAAAAAAAGTACTATACATGAACCAACCTGAGGGTTTCATGGCTCCTGGACTAGAGAGAAAAGTTTGTAGGCTTGTTAAGTCATTATATGGTTTAAGGCAAGCTCCCAAACAATGACATCAAATTTTTTGACCATATCATGTAAGAATGTGGATTCAAAATTAATGGACGTATGTGCGATCAATAGTATATACGTATTCTTGTGTTTATACATAGATAGTATAATTAATTATCACTAGAAGTGATAACAAGATAAACAAATCCACTAATGACATGTTGGGGTCAAGATTTGACATGAACTTCATTAGTTGTTGCCTTGTTGGATATGGTTTATGGAATGTGAACCAATATGGATTTGTTTTGAAGTCAAAAACATTATAAGGACAATATTATTAAGAGGTTCAATGTGGGGGATTTTGGCCTAGCTAGAATTCAATGACATCTTTTTAATTCTATTTAAAATACAGGTAAAGGTGTTGCCCATTTTGAATACTCAAAGAATATGGGCATCTTATGTGTGTAATGATGTGCGTGTGACCTGAATTTATAACCAGGTGAAGTATACCAGTAATTATGATGATCATTTGAATAGTATTACACAAGTACTGTAATACTTATAAAGTTTCATTATGGAAGATATCCGGCTGCTATCAAATGATAGAGTAATGCAAATTTGGATTCTTGCTTAAAAGAATCTAGATCCACTAGAGCGGATGTACTTATGCTAAGTGGGAAGCTGTGTCTTAGAAATCTTGAAAGTATTTCAAAAATACGTTTATAGCTAAATCTATGATGAAATATGAATTTATCATTTTAGATGAATTTATAGAATATGCGAGATATTTACGTTAATTCGTAAAGGACATACGAATATGGCGTAAACCGGCAACGACCAAGTTTATAAATTATGATGGTCAATTGAATTTTAACAAAGCTCATATCATAATGTAAAACGGTAAGTCGAGACATATCCATCATAGACAGTGATTGGTGCGACAACTATTCTCAAATAGAGTTATCACGATTGACTACGTAAATTCGATGGATAACATCGCGGATTCACTTACGAAAGGTTTAAGCAGAGAATTAGTTAGTGAGTCGTCTAAAGGAATGTGACTAAAGCTCTTAAAGGAATATGTTTCTATGAAGGAAAACCTAACCCAGTTGACTGGAGATCCTAAGATCTGGGTTTAATAGGATAAGCTAATTATAGAAATGTAGGGGAAGTCACTGTGGGGGAGTTACTTAATATTGTAACTTCCTAGTACATTCCTATAAAATGTGACTTATTGAGAGGTTAAACATATGACTTTAATGATTCAAAATGAAATCACAAAACATATGTTTTTAATGATTCAAGATTAAATCACCTATGTGAGAGTAAAGTGGGGTCGCTTTGAAGGGAAATGTGGGGGCGCAATTCCTACAAGCTCTTGCAGAACCAGGCTAATGTTTAGGACCATAATGAACATGACTATAAGGACCGGACAGTGTCAGGGAAAGTCTTGTGTGAGTGTGTAATGTCGTCTACGTAAACAGAGGCTAAGTTCAAGGACATCGTGGCTATTCAAATCTAGGAGACTAAGTGCATCTCACAAGGGAAGTTCAAAGGGTCACACCTACCTATCCTATGCAAGACTCAACTGTTGAAATTTCATCAAAACTTTTATGTATTCGACCGATCTCTATTCATGTGGGGGATTGTTGGAAAATTTGCTTGGCAAAGTGATTTTTGACCAACTTTGGACATAATTATCTATATGTATTTGTCATATATATATAAGTAATAGTTTGTAAGTTTGCATTCTCCTTGTAGAGAGCTTCGCAGAGAACTTTTATGTGTCTAAAATGAAGTTGATGTGAATGAGATATTGCGTCTCAAAGTTAGGCATTCAGTATCATGCTTAAAGAGGAATTTATGTTTATTTTCTATCCTACATTAGTGGGATGAGTAAACTTGTGAGGACTCTATAGTGTATAAATAGAGGTCCTAATTCCATAGCTTTGATACACATCAAATCAATAAGTATCATTGATTTCCAACATATGAAGTACGCATCTGAAAAAGTGATATTCCAAGCAGTTTGTTAAGTTCGGCAGTACAACTTGTTGTTTCGGTTGTGGTACCTTGGGAAACAGACGGCGAATATGTTTTAAGGAAAGCGTGTCAAACACGTGCCTCATCTCTTTAGTGCCAAGCGTGTCAAACACGTACCTCGAAGAGTGTTTCCTTGATGGTGATCTAGAAAGTCCTTTTACTATTTTATTGTTTTATTTAATTATCGTTTATAGTGTATGTCTTGTGCTTCTAGCCTATTCTATTTGTTTTATTTTCTGTTAATTATTTATTGATTATAATCTAATTTTTTTCTTAATAAAAGTGTACATGTTTCCCTACAGCCACCACTAAACAATAATGAGCACTGTAACGACCTCTTTCTACTGACGCTCGTGAGATTTTTTGTATTCTAGAAGTGGAAGCATGATGAATAAGCAAAGCAACGTCTTTTAAAAACTCTTAAGTTAAACTACTAACCTCGTCGTTTAGACAATCATCAACTTTTTTTTTTATCGGAATTCATCTTTTTGAGTTGGTAAATAGTTAATAGAATGGAGAAGAGAAGTATGAAAAAATTAAGAAGAGATGTAGTGTTTTTATAGAGAAAAATGAGAGTTAAAAAAATGTTTTATTTATTTATTTGGGGAACAATCAACGGCTACAAAATGGAAAAAATGTCTCTCAAAATAATGGTCTAATAGTGAACCTCGCAAAAACAAAATTTAGGAGGGGGGGAGACGCGGTTAGGGTAGTAGTAGACTTATATTTATTGTTTCACTCGAATCGAGTGTGGGCATTTGAGAAACTCGCTCTCGAAACGTGGGAGGTGTGTTATGAAGAAAAGCTGCATATGTAGTCATGTTATTCAACTAGGGTCACAGTATTAGTGGAATTGTATTTGGGTTAGACTTATATTTGTATTTATATTGTTTAAGTCAAAGCTCAAGTGTTAAGTTTACCCACGTAAGGTTGTTTTGGTCAATTTATGCTATTAATTTTTGTCATTACTCTGTACTCTCTTTTGTCTCACTCCCACGTGTGCAATCCACAGTTGATCCACCACACAAACCACTATATCATTAGCTCTCTTAGCACACAATCTATCTTCTCTCACCGACTCTTGTGAGAGGTATTAAGTTTAATTTTTGTTTGGTGCAATAACCCTAAAGTTGTTGCGATAACCACTTAACAATGAAGGTTTTATCTAGTTTGAGTCTGCATGATGGTGCGTTTAAATCTCGCAGATTGATCGGTCAAAATGTCAAAAACTTTGATTAAAAAAATAAAAAAAAGTTTAAAAACTAAGTACCAAAAATACATAAAGTTTGTCTAGATAATGTGGTCAAACCATTTTTCATTTTTGCATTAATCGCATAGACTAGTAATTAAGGTTAAACTAACATGGTACCCGCGTAAAGCAACGGTTTCGACGACATTAAAAATAAAAATAAAAAACTAAAAATTAATAAAAATATATGAAAATGGATATTAAATTAAAGAGTATAAAATTTTAAAAAGTATGGTGAAATTAAATCATAAAAAAAAGATATTTTAATTTATAAATAAATGTGATTTTTTAATTAAGAAGTGACACATGTCACCAAAGATGTGGTTGATGGTCAAGATTGCATATTATTTTATTTTCATAAAAGTAAGTTTAAAAGTCTGAATTTTTAAAACTTTCTAAAAATAAAATGTTATAATGCTTTATAATATATATATATACTTCCTCAGTCCCATTTTTATTGTTTATGTTTTCTTTTTAGGATGTCCCAATTTAACTGTCTATTATTAAAAATAGATAAGAAAGTTTGATCAAGTTTACTATAGTATATTTCTTTGAAATTATTATTACAAATTTTAAAGAAGACTTTAATTAATTAGCTAAGGGTAAAACTATCATTCTGTCAAAAGGTAAAAAAGCAAAAACAGTAATAAATGCACTTTTTTTAAATCGTGTGTTTTTTGTCGGGGGACATTTGAAACAGAGAGAGTAGTATAGATATAAATATTCATAATATAACACCAAATCAAAGAGCGTTAGAGTTTTCTAACAATTTATATTTTTACTTGACATTCACATTTTCACTCTCATCAAATATGGGTCTAACGACTCGTATCTTTTCGTACTCATTCGTTCTTTTATATTGGTAGTTATAACAGTGGGAAGAACTAAACATTTTGCATCAAGAAGGAGATTAAAGGTAATTATGGGAGTGGAGATATTTTTTAGAGTGTGAGAGGACACCATATGAGACCATGTTGGAACTTCAAAGTTCAAACCAAAGATCTGCAAAGACTTTGTGACACATATAACTTAGTCTTCTAGAATAGAGATGGTTTCCATATTCACTAATCACTCCGCACACCACTTGTCAATTTGCAAAAGCATGACCACTTCTAGAATAGATATGGTACTACAGTACTTTTTAATTAGAAAAAACTACTTGAAGATATAATCGGTCGGATGAGATTTTCCCGTTCATTAACTTCTTTCATCGCTTTAATTCGGATTTTTTGATAAAAGAGATTTAAGTTATTTGTGTGAAAATTAGTTAAATGAGAATATAATATATATATATATATATATAAGGTAGAATAAAAAATAAAATTAGGACTGTAAACGAACTGGACGAACATGAACGAAACCTTGTTTATGTTCATTCATTTAATTTTAGCCGGACAAATAAACAACATAAAGATATATATGATCATAAAGAACGAATAATCGGACGTTCACGAACATAAATGAACGGACAAGACTTTTGTTCATGTTCGTTCATTTAACTAAACGAACGTAAAATGTTGTTCATGTTCGTTCATTTAATAAATAAACGAACATAAACGAACTTTTTACCGAACGGTTCATGAAATGTTCACTAACGTTCAGTTCGTTTACAGCCCTAATAAAATATAATTTACTAATCGTTGGGGACTAGCCAACGGCAAGCTTTTTCAAACATAACAAGCCTCAGCTCACGTTGAGCCAGCAACGCTGTTGATGCAAATTTACGTGAGGTGCTTCGAAACTATAGAAGAATGGTCCCGGTTTTCGGACTTTAGTTCTTTTTTGTATGCTCCTTCGTACCCTAGCTGAAAATAAGAGAGAATACCATTAGCTCGCCTTGGGTTTTGAATCCGAGACCAACATCCGACGTGAGGATAAGTATGGGAGTTTTGAGATAATTGCAGAGAGAATAAAGAGGATATTAGTATGGTTCGGAGTGTGTGTAGACTTGTCCGTCCAGAGGAGTGGGGCTCTACAATTTATACTACTCGAACATTACATGACGACACGAGAATCGTGGTTGTCGTTTAGGTTCATCGAGGAATTCGTCGAGCTAGTACTTCATCTGTATTTGCTGACCTAGTTTTCGTTACGTGTCAGATCGACAGTGGTGGTCCTGCATAGTACTTATCTGATACTCTGTCATTGCACCTTTGTCGGACTAGCATCGACGTTGTTGACTCTTGACAGGGCTCGTCCTTCAACGGGTCAGCTTCTCTGGAGTACGAGTCTGGCTTAGGTCGTGCTTGTTTGACAAGGGTGCTTGGCTATGTTGTTTCCTTCGGAGTTTCCGAAAGAGACTATACGTCATCATGTCCCCTAGTCTAGTAATGGCTAGGGGTGAGCATCGGTCTAAAACCGGACCGGACAGGCCAAGACTGGACCGGACCGAGACCGAAATGGTTCAAAATGCCGGACAGAGGACCGGACCGGTCCGGGTCGGTCCGGTCCGGTTCGGTCCTCGGTCCGGTCTGGTCCTATAAGGCATAATCATTGGGTTTTTTGGTTAGATCGAACTAGACCGAAGACCGAATTGGTCCAAAAGACCAGAACGAGGATCAGACTGAAATACGTTCGGTCCGGTCAGGTCCGATCGGTCTGATTCGGTTTGGTTTTCCGGTCCGGTCCGATCGAACGGTCCATATGCTCAGCCCTAGTAATGGCATACTATTGGGTATGTCATTGCTAGACTTCCTTGCCTAGTTTTTATAT
>BQNB010029944.1:1476-55322 GCA_026074375.1 Tanacetum coccineum
TAGTCATTGTTTGAGAAGTCGAATGTCTTTGAAAAAGCATTTTCTGATGAAGCAATGTTATATCTTTGAAAAATAAACACCAAAATAAGATTTCTCTTATTTTAATACATAGGCGCACTGACACGTACACTTATTGTACATAGGAAGAACGGGTTATGTTGCAAAGTAAACACAAGCCTTTGCATGGTCATAAAGTAGACCATGCCCGAGAATAAATTCCCGTTATGAGGTCAAGTTTTCTTTTTTGAAATACTTGCCTTAAAGATGATGACCGGGTTGCTATATGAAATAATAGCAAGCCATTTGGCATGTTTTGAAAACATTTGGAACTTCTGCTCGAACTTCATTTACAGCCTATGACATTTCTTTGACCGTAAATGTTATCGATTTTAAAAAGACATGCCATTATTACCTCTTTTTATATTTTTCTCATTTTTTAATTTTTTTTCTTTGGTTTTATGAATTTTATATTTTTGTATTTTGTTTTTATAAAAATTTCTGAAAAATGAAAAATCTTTTTGGTTTTTATGGTTTTAATATATATACATATGATACAGGATATTTGAATAGGTACCACCACTATTCATCAACTTCATCTGCCAATTGTTTCAGAGTCTCCGGCGTAAAACTCCGCATTCCCAGCTTGTTGATAAGAAATTCTATTCTTTCTCTGCCAAGAGCTTTAGTGAAGATGTCCGCCAGTTGATACTCCGTATTGACAAAGTAAAGTTCGATCACCCCATTCTCAACATGCTCCTTGATAAAGTGAAATCTGATGTCTATATGCTTTGATCTGGAATGTTGAACGTTGTTGCAGCATAAGGCAATAGCGCTTTTGTTATCACAGTACATTGGAATTTTATTGAATCCAAAGCCATAGTCGGTAAGTTGTGATCTCATCTAAAGGACTTGAGCACAACAACCAGACAAAGCAATATATTCAGCTTCCGTACTGGATATCGCAGCGCTTTTCTGCCTTTTTGATGACCAGCTAACAAGTCTATCTCCCAAGAACTGCATACTACCAGATGTGCTACGGCGTGTATCTTGACAACCAGCATGATCCGCATCTGCAAATGCTGTTAGAGCAATAAAAGAATCCTTCAGATACCATAGCCCCAATTTACGGTTCCTTTTAGATACTGAAAGATCCTTTTTACCGCATTTAAGTGCTTTTCGGTAGGCCGAGCCTGATACCGGGCACACATGCATATAGCAAATTGTAGGTCAGGTCTACTGGCTGTGAGATAAAGGAGGGTGCCAATCATACCACGATAATGTGATGGATCAACGACTTTCCCTTCTTTATCCACATACAGTTTGGATTTCTCCACCATAGGAGTATCCACTGGGTCACAAGAGTCAAATCTGTATTTCTTTAATGATTCAAGAGCATATTTTGACTGGTTAATAAAGATGCCTCTAAGACTTTGAGAAATCTGCAGTCCTAAGAAAAATGAGATTTTGCCCATCATTGACATCTTAAATTTTGAACACATGATTTTAGCAAATAGGTCACAAAGGTCAGGTGTAGATGCAGCAAAGATAATATCATCGACATATATTTTTACCAGAAGTAATTCCTTGCCTTCCTTACGGATGAACAAAGTAGGATCCACTGAGCCTTTGGAGAAGTCTTGGGATATCAGGAATGAAGACAACATATCATACCACGCGCGTGGAGCTTGTTTCAACCCATAAAGAGCTTTCTTCAGCTTGTACATGTGATTGGGTTTATCTTTATCCACAAACCCGTCCGGCTAGCTAACATAAACCTCTTCCCGTAGATTACCATTCAGAAACGTAGTCTTTACATCCATTTGGTAGACGACCATGTTCATGTGAGCGGCAAACGCTAGAAAAATTCTTATAGCCTCTAATCTTGCAACCGAAGCAAAAGACTCTTCAAAATCAATGCCCTCTTCTTGACGGTAACCACGAGCCACTAACCGAGCTTTGTTCTTTAGAATTCCTCCCAGTTCGTCTAGCTTCACTTTGTAAATCCACTTCAAAGTAATAACCATAACTTTATCTGGTCAGGGTACGAGCTCCCATACTCCAAGGCGTTCGAACTCATTGAGCTCTTCTTGCATTGCTTTAATCCAGCAGGATTGAGTCAATGCATCTTTATATGTCTTGGGTTCAACAGCAGTGAGGAAAGCATCGTAGTAACAGAAAAGAGCTTGCTCATGTAATTGCAGCCTAGTGGAAACTAGTCTATCGAGTTCACCGATTATATTTTCAAGTGGGTGATCCTTAGTCCATTTGCTATTGTGTTTAGTAATTTGGTGATTGGGATGCACAATTGTATGAATAATATCTGACGATAAAGATTGATCAGAAGAAACTTCTGGAATTGGGATACCAAAGTACGGATCATTACTCATATGTGCAACTTCAATATCATGATTGTCTTCTTCAACATTGTTAGGAATGACAGGAGGTTGAGTTTCGGGTGTTGTTTGAGAGTTACTGGTACATGGTGCATCTTGGTCAACAGTTGTTGAGGAAGGTGAACCGATTGATTCAGCGGGTTCTGGAGCTACTACTTCATCAACTGGAGCAATGAATTCAGGGGCAGGTAAGTCAACACATGGTGGGGGATTGAGTAATTCATCAAACAGTGGTTGAAACAGAATATCCTAATCAGTTCTTGAAGGTGGTACAAACGGTGTTGAAGGAGAAGGGTTTGGAACGAGTCCTGAACTGATTGTTGCAGGAGTCATTTCATGAAGTGCGGGTCCTGAACTGCTGTGTTCAGAAGCCATTTTGACCATTTGAAAAATCAATCCACTTTTGACCATATTTTGCTCACTATTCTCCCCTTCAAAAATTGCATATGTGATTGCCATTTTTGATTAACCAAGTGAGCTAAAATACAAGTTAATGTATGTTGATCGACTTGAATAATATCCGAGCATGTGAGAACATATCATCTTTGATGAGAATGGTCGAAAACGAGAAGATTTCTCTTCTTTTGAAGATAAAGCGCACTGAAGCGTACACCTTTTTTTTAGAAACAGGGCCTGAAGTGTTGTCTACAGACGCCATTGCAGTTCTTTTAGTCATTTGTGTACATTTGAAGATGATCCCTGTGAAATGTAGACTCTATGAAGAAGTTCATGGCATGGATCATCAAAATGTTCACGTTTTTGTTGTTCTTTGACACCTTGAGAACTGTTTGGAGACTGTTTCTACTTGTGAATCCCCTGAGGCACTTGATTCTTAGACATCAACTTTTTCAGCAACCAAACTCTAAGTCTTTCCTTTTTAGGATTGAAAGATGTACCTGCACTTAAGTTAAGAGTACCTGCACTGACATTGAGAGTTTGATCGCATTCATATGGGTTAGTGATATCTTCATTTGAACCATTTGGGGGTTCACAGTCAACCTTTGTTGTGCTAGAGGTGAATTTCTTTCCAGTTGGAACCCACCTAAGACCAACAGTGTTAAAAATTCTACCCGTCGGTATCAACCTTAGGCAAGATCTAGGAGTGTTTGTTTTCTCATGCACAACGGAAGACTTATTGGGAGAAAACCTATGTCCTGTAACAATCTGCCTACCAGGTTTCTGAGTATGAATCTTTGGTTCTACGAGTTTGTTACTGTTTCTAGTCTTATGGGATTGAACCTTAACGCGAGAATTCACCTCTTTTAGGAATTTTGTTATACAGGCATCGTGATTTGCATTAAAGACACATTTTTGACAAGTCGAACAAACAAAGTGTTTGGAGTCCGAAAAGGAACTAGAATTCCTAGAGTGATCTACTAGTGGCACACCATTAGACATTCCACAACTACTCTTAGATACAGGCAAACTCCTAGATGTTTGATTGTTGCTCCTAGGTTTTGGTTTGCTACCATTAGTAGTGTTTTATAAGCTAGTAGTATGCATCACACCATGTTTAAGATTCATATTTTGTCTTGTGTCTTTTTCTTAGCCTCCTTTAGATAGTAATTATGAGCCATGTCATTTGACCCATACAATTCTTTAGAACTATTCCTAGATGAGCCAGATGCAATCACATGATGAGGTTTTACAAACACAGATTCTCTAACTTTAGGCAAATAAAGAGGAGCGACTGGTTTTGACAAAACGTTATTCACATCAACTTGGGAGGCAAACCGTGGTTTTGAAAAATTAGGTCATTCAGATTTAAACGCATTCGGTTGTCTAACAACTGATTGGTTTCTAGGTGGTTGTAAAACCGGTTTCCCCAAGATTGATGGTTTTGCAAACTTAGTATCCATGCTATTTCCTTTTAGCTTTCTTAATTCGTTTTTCAATGCTGCATTCGCAAAAACTTTTTCCTGAATCTGAGCCTTTAAATCAGCATTTTCAACAGTCTTACTATTTATTTGAGCAATCAGTGAATCATTATGGTCTTTTGTCTAAACTCGTATCCTTTTTATAGAATCGTAAAGATCTTTGTAAGTCTATTTCAAATGCTCATTTTCCTTGTGCAACTTCTCATTATCTTCAAGTAATTTAGCCACACTATGTTCCAATTCAATATTGATTGTTTCAAGTACCTCAATTTCCTTTTTAATCTTGGCTTTATTTTTTATTTTTTTTTAGAACGGCAAGTTAGTTGTTAGTGATTCGAGCTCATAGTGACATCCAATTGGGCAGTATGCAAGACTCAAACCTTCGCCTTAGGGGATAAACCCTACTCCTTTTTCGCTCCTGAAGGAAAACCTCCACGGCGAGGCTTGAACCCAAGACCTCTCGCATGTGGTAACAACCTCCCCAAGGTTACCCTTGGTGGCCATCTGAGCTAGCCCAGATGGTTTTGATATTTAAGTTCCATGTTAACACAATGTGCTTCCATCCTTGAAAGATCTTTTTGAAGTTGAGCAACAGTCTTTTTGAGAGAAATATTTTCAGACTCGAGAGATTGGTTTAAAAATTCAGTTGACATGTTATCTAATGATGGATCAAGTAAAGGACATGAAACTTGACATTGTTCAGCATTCTGGTCAATCTCTCATCCCCAATGACTCATATTTGTTGAATCAGGAGTAATATTGCTATCAACCTTTTCCAACAGGTATGTGTCATAAATGGGTTCAGATTGCACAGTATGATGTTGTTCATTAGCAAGTATATTATGTTTAGCAGTCAATTGTACCTCAGCCCTTGGCTCTTTGTTAGATAGGAGTCTGATATCTACATCAAGAGCATCTGTATCATTCCCTGATCTGCTGCTTGTATCCTGCTTGTCTGACTCTGTCCCACTGCTTTCTGTAATAACTAACCTAACATTCAATGCTTTACTCGAATCAACCTTTCCCTCTTTTGACTGCATCTGTCTTTCATTCACCCTACTGTCATACTCTCTTTTATGCAATGCCCTTTCATCAATTGACTTTTTAACGGATTCCATGTGTTGGATTAGTGTATCACAAAATTGTCGAACCTCGATTTGAGTGTATGCTAGAAAGAACTTGCGTATTATTAGACCTTCATCATCAACGAAATAGTATCGGAAATTGATGAACCGCTGAAACTGTGTCTTGAGTACTCTAAAAGCATCCATGGATCCAGTTTCTTAAAATTCTTCTTTGTCAAGTTGATGTTCTAGTTGATCCAAGTTTAGTAACATTGAGCCTGTGAAAGTCTAAACATCTTGATCAAAGAGTGCCACAAATGCCCGTTCAAAACATCCCTCAATTCGAGTTCCTTTTAAGTCGGTGTTTGAAAGGGCCTTGAGGTGTGAATGAAGTAGTCGAAATGATATCATGCAATTTTCCTTTGCCTTGTCTTGCATTTGTTGCAACTGATGCATCTCTCTCTCTTGAAAACTAGAATTCAAAGATTCCATTGAAATTCGATGAGTGAAATGAAATTAAGGATCTTAAGTTGATTAAGTGATTTTGTTGTGGATTGAAATCAATTACCGTTCACGGGATTTTACAAATCTGTGATTTAAACCGAGAAAAGAATTGAATCTTTCGCGGAATTTTACAAAATCAAGAAGAAACCGTGAAACAGTGATTAATTGTTATTGAAATCGTTGTTGTAATCGAAGAATTTGAGCTTTTGAAACGATTAGTTGAGCTTAAAAGGACTATCGGAGAAAATTTGGTTGAAAAGGACTAACGGTGTAACAAATATTCAACAATAGGGGTTAACAAACAACTAAAGATGAAATTTGAATTGGGTTTAGAAAAAGTTTGCCAAGTAAGGACTAAAGTTGAAAAGCTTTAAATGTAAGAAGGATTAAAGCTAAAAAATAAATAAATACTATTTAATATTTAACCCTTTCAAGTAAAGTGAACCTTAGGATTTTGAACCACCTATTTGAACCTTCCAAATATAATTAAACCTTTCCTTAATGAACCCTTTCAAAACAAATTATAACAATTACGTATGCATGATTTATTTTGGACTTCTACGTTTCAAATTAATAAAAATGCAACGAATACAAATCTCGTCTCGCGGAGCGGTACGGTTATCGTCGGTAAAAACCAAATATATCACGATGATCGTTGCAAGATCGCGATCGTAATGGTATATGTTTTAAGTCCCGTAGATGACCGACACTCGAAACCGAAAAACCGAAATGGCTTAAAACGAGTAGAAAACGTGTAGAATTTGTTCCTATTCGATTGGTAGATTGGTTTGTTAGTTGAAATGAGTAGTTCGGTTCACACTAGTTACTAGTTGTTCGGTTCACACAAGTTACAAGTTGTGCGGTTCACACAAGGACATGAGTTGTTCGGTTTACACATGAAGATGGTTGTTCGGTTTACAAAGGTGTTGAGTTGTTCGGTTCACACAAGTAGATGGTTGTTCGGTTTACAAAGGTGTTGAGTTGTTCGGTTGTAAGTTATTCGGTTCCACAGGAAAAGTGAGTTGTTCGGTTTGCAAGTTGTTCGGTTCCACAAGAAAAGTGAGTTGTTCGGTTGTGACAGAATATCAAACACCTTGTGCGCACCTATTTCTTCTCTTCGTTTCAGCCGTGATTATTTGTGTTACTTTCCACAAAACATAACCACAAGATAATAAGCCAATAAACCCAGAGCAAGCAACCGTAATAAGCTGGAAAATAAGCTCGAGAAGAAGCTGTTAAGCCACTTGATAATCCACGAAAATGACAACCCAAAAAGCTATAACAGATTTAAGGTAAGAAACTAGTAAGCTTTTTGAGCGAAAAATAAGCAAAAAACCAAATTAGCCGAGAACTCAATAAAGAAAACCAAAAGAACACGTTCTAGTGTTCATTATTGTTTTACCCATATGCATAATAATAAACAGAACATAAACCCCCAAAAAAATAAGGTACGAAACAAAAACCCAAATCAAGATAATCTAAATGGGACACTAATAATAAATGGGTTATTTGTTTTTGTGTATGTTGATTAGCCCATTACAATGAAAATGAATATGAAAGGGGAAAAAAATGAAACGTGAGGTTTTGTGAAGAAATATGCCAAGATAAGTTAGACAATAAGTCGAAAATAAGCTCAATGTGAGAAACCACCACAACGAAACACTAAGGCCATCAAGATAGAACCATGACTCTTGATACCAATTGAAGAAAACTCATTTCACACAAAAGATGAACTATAGAGAGAAAGTTGAGAGAGAAAGTAAAAAGGAAAAATAAGAGGGTTGATTGATGATATGTGAGAAATCACATATCCTTTCTATATCAAAAATAACCTTAAAAAGATGAAAATGTGCATAAATATGCTTGTATATGTGTGTTTTGTCTTTTGTGAATGTGTAGGTACGGATATTGCAAAATTCACAAGAAAACGATCAAAACCGGGCAAACACGGACACGAGAACGGATAGAGTACACAAGAGATGGAAGGTTTCAACTCTTGGTCAACCACAAAAAGACAAAAAAAACCTTCAAAATACCCAAAATACCCTTATTGTTAAATCATTCTCACCAAAAGCCTAAAATCCATAACACCGTTAGTCCTTTTATACCTAGGGACTAACGGTCGTTAACTCAATATTAACCGTAAACCATTTTACTTTACTTGAGCCCAAATCAATAATCCTTGGCCTAATCCCCTTAAATAAGCCCAAGTCAAAACCCGTTATAACTCGGTCAAAAGAAACGAATAAGAAAAAATGGCGCTAAGTCAGAGTTACTATTCATGTTCTTCCCCAATTAACCCAATGTCAAAATTAAAGGGTAAAAACTCCTTCTAGATGCAATCCAACGTGGCTACAAAGATGCTAAGTGCCAAGTGACATCTCAGCAACAAAAACGTCATCAAAGAGCTATGATTGGTCAATTTGGACAAGGGAATGACACGCGGGCATTAAAGTAACACACTGAAATGGAAAAAATTGCACTAAATCAAGTGTAAAAGAAACACAGCTCCAGAGATATGGGATTGCCAGCTTGTCAATCCGTGTGCTTACACTTTGATCCAAGGGCTACAAGAGGGCATCCAATGATTAGAAAGAATTTAAGGGCCAAGATCAATCCAAAGGGATCGTATGTGAAGACCTGGAAGCTTCTCTCTTGCCTTATAAATAGAGGCCTCACTCACTCACATTAGCAGTTAGTTTTTAGTTTTTAGCTAGCTTAGTGTAATTTTTAGTGTAGTTTTTTTATATAAATGTAATTTTAGCTTATCATTTTTAATTCATGTAATCTTTTATTCTAAAGCTTGTAATCCGTTTTATAAATCAATAAAAGTTTACTTTCAATAGTGTTAATTTGTTAAATCCTGTTTTTATACATAATGGTTTAATAAGCTCTCTAATGTTCAAACAAGTTCAATAAGCTGTCATTTACACTAATAAGCTAGTATTCACTTAGTTAAGCTTTCAAAAGCTTATCTAAGCTTAATAAGACTCAAACTCACTCCAAAAATTACCAAAGCTTATTATGGAAGGGAAGCCAGTAATGGAAGGGCTTCCAAGACCACACCAGCTTATTCTAGGATAAGCTAGAGCTTGTTGATAGCTCATAAGAGCATTTGATAAAGCCTTGTTTAGAGCAAAGGCTGTTGTAAGTTCTCAAATTCCTTTTTATAGCTTAATTTTGAATTTCAGCTTATTATTGCTTATTGCTTGCTAATTTCTGTTCAGTGTAGCTTATTAATGCTTATTATAGATGTTAGATGCTTATTATGTGTAATTGTTAGCTTAGAATTTAATTTACTTGTCATTTGTCTTAAAACTGTGAAAAAGTAAAAAATAGTAGCTTAATATTCTGGCTTATTAGTTGCTTAAATCTGCTTATTAGGTTTGTTAGTAGCTTATAACTATCTGGTATTAAGGTGTTGTGCTTTAAAATTCAAATTTATAAGCTTAAAATGGGAATTTACATCTTAAAGGGGTGTTTGGTTCAGGCAGTACTAACTTAAGTTAGTACTGCCCTTGGCCACTTGTCTCCTTAATTTGATTTAGAATCTCATTGTTAGGTTCATAAGATTAGGATTTATGAGTTTTTATAGCTTAAATTAGGAATTTACAAGTTCATGTGTTAGTTTTTTGAATTTGAGATCCTAGCTCAGATTCATAAGCTTTTGGTGTTTGAATTTGATCTAATTGCTTTAGCTTGAATTTGTGTTTTTGTTTAAGTGTTTTAAAGTTATTAAAACAAGTTAGAGTAGCCTTCATTTTGGTTTTGGTCATCTTAGGTGTTAAATGCATCAGTAGCTTAAAAACTACAAACAACCTTTTTCAATCTTATATATCATATAGTAAAAATAGTTTTTAACCTTTCAAATTTTGTTTGCAAGTAGATTTTAGGTCATTTTCAATTTGTTTCAGCTTATTTTATTTTTAAAAGTTCATCTAGTAATCTGTTTTTAATCTTTAAATTAGCATTTTGTCTTTTAAAAAAACTAAAAACATACTCAGCATACACTGAGTAAATTAGCAGTTTTCATGTAGCTTTTTCATTAAGCATTTGAGTTTTAAAATACTTTTTAAAAGTTGTTTCTAGTAGCTTTTAAGTCATAGTTTAAGCTGGTATAAGCTAGATGTTCATAAGGTTCCATTAGAGTGCTTAAAAATAAGCATAAAAGTGCCTGTTTGTCTGTTTTAGTATGCTGTTTTTAGCATAAGTGCTTAATTCTCTTTTTCAGCTATTGGCTTGTCAATTTAGCTTAAGATTAGTTCAAGTAGCTTATTAGGTTAATTTTTAGTAGTGCGTAGCTTATTAAGGTTAGGTCTTAGCTTATTTTGTCTTTTCTTAAAAATCCAAAACATGTTTAAAAATGAAAAGTAGCTTTTTCATTAAGCTGTTTCTCTGCTGATTTGATTTTCAAAATGCTTTTTGAAAGCAGATTTGAGAAGCTTGTAGGATAAGCTTTCTTATAGTATAGGTCTTATTTTCATAAGGTTCTATTTGAGAGCTTAAGTTTAAGCTCAAAATAGTTGTTTTGTCTACAGTTTTAGTATTAAGTGCTTAATCTGTTTTTCAGTTTATGGCTTATCCATTTTGCTTATTTCTAGTTCAGTTTATCTTATTAGGTTAGTTCTAGGATAGTAATAGCTTATTCAGTCTTAGCTTTAGCTTAATTCAGTTTTTAGATAATCAAAGTTTTTGTTAAAAAGTAAAATTAGTTAAATCTTATCTGTTAGTTTGTTTAAGCATTTTTCTAGCTTATTTTAGATTTTTAAAAAAGTTTTTTTCACAAAAAAATTTCCTTATAAGCTGTTTTAAAAGTTTGCTTTTTAAAGTTTTTGCAAAAATAAAAAAAAGGGAAGTAGGGAAATCAGGGGTGAGCAAGCTCGAACCCCTAACCTCAACCCTCCTCAACCCTTTATAAACCACAACACCACACACACTCACCACTGCGCCCTTGGGACTTTTACGTCCAAGGGTGCATCTTTAATCCATTTAACACCTTTTTGAACTCCTTTTCTTATAAGCACTTCGTGTGTTGTTTAGCTTTTTCTAGGCTTATTTGTTGAGCTTATTTTTAAGCTTTCATTTTTCCTGTATTCTTTGTATCATTAGCTACTTTTAGTAATTTTCTTATGATTTTTAGGATTAGTTTTATACTTTTAATCATTTTTTTTATTAAAAACTTTAAAAAATCATAAAAAATAGAAAAATAATCAAAAAAATAAAAAAAAATTCTTAAATTTTCTTTTAATATTTAGAAGGCTTAGAATTTAAATTTGCTTTCGTAGGGTTAATATTTGGAAAATTCACTAACCTCTTTCTTAAAGGAACGGGATATGTTCCCGTTCTGCTTTATCCAGTTTTTAGTTGAAATCACTCTCGTTTTAGGATTTTCTTAGCTTTTTATTATTAGTTAATAAATTAGGATTAGAAAAAGTTTGGTAAATCATTTTAGGTTTTATTTTTTATAATTTAGGGTTTTAATAGTTGTGTTTCTTTAATTCTCGTTAATGTCTAATTGTTTAGTTAGCTATATGTTTTTATTTTGTAATGTTTTAGTTGTTTTTAATTGTAGAATTAGATAATCAATCCAAAAAAAATCTGAAACCAATTCAAATCATTGTCCAAATAAAAACGGAGTCTCAATTCACAATTCTTGGAGAAAAACGACCCGGTAAATACTTACCGGTTAAACGTGCGGATATATTTGTATGAATTTTCCTTAAGGGTAACTTGGGAATTTTTAATTACTTTTATATTATTACGTATAAAATATGCTAGATGATTTTCTATTGAACTAGTGTAAATCTACAAAGAGAACCATACACCCTCTAATGTGTTGGTGAGGGTTTTATATAAAGGTATAAACGGGCTTTCTATGGTTTTCCATGGGCTTTCTATCGCTTTGGCCCGGTTTGTCTACTAAATAATAGTTTGTGGACTATGACCTAGAAACGTAAAATACGTGGAGTGACCGATCCTTTTTTGGATTCCTAACAGAAATGGAACTTTCAACTGGATAACCAACAACTTGAGCTCGATCTAGAGATTTTTCGCACCGTGCTGCAAATCCCTCCAAGACAAAATGATCAACCTTTCATAGAACCTCCACAACCTGAAATTATCATTGATTTCATCCAATCACTTAGGTATAATGAAACACTTACTAAAATAACCCTGTTCTTGTTAAACAAACTCTCACAGCCATGGAGAACCATCTTCAATGCCATCAACCTTTGCGTGAACGGAAAAGCAACAGGTTTGGACAAGGAAAGGCTACCTCTGCTGCAGATATTCTGGGGGCTAGTTAACAATGCCAATGTTGACTATGCATCGCTGCTTTGGGATGAATTTTAATATCAAATCATCAGCAGAATAAAACCATTCCTTGCCTAAGGTACACAAAGGTGATAGTTGATCATTATCTATCCACAAACAATGTAATTGCCAAAATATCAGATGCAAATATGCATACTAAAGCAATGGATAACTTGATGCACAAGTTAAAAATTAGAAAGGAAGGAGAAACCAAGTTTGGAAAGAAGATACCCGATGAGATTCTGAATGATAAGATAAAGAACTTAACGGTATACGTAGTATATTTGACTAAGTTTGATCAAATAGATGTCCAATAGTACAAATACATTCGCTTGATCTTACTCAAGGAACAAATAGGGAAATTAATGCCCAAGTAGGAAGAAGACGTGGTAAAGGTTCATGAAGAAAGGAAATCTGGTTGTTAATCCATGAAGTGCTAAGAAAAAGTGTGTTGGAAAGAAGAAGTTAAATATCACGTTCAAATACATTCTTGTTCCTAATGAAGAGGATGCTACAAGGTTAGCAGAAATTTTAAGTGTTGAAGATGAGCAAAGGAGACGTGATTAAAAAATGGCAAAAGAAAGACAAGCATCACTACTAATTAGAAGAGAAGTAGATGACGCGTATCAAGCACAAAAGACACAAAAAAGTTGAAGGGAAAAGCAACAATTTCACTTGCTGTATAATCATTACTCGATTTGAAACAAGAATGAAGGTATGCAGAAAAGAAAGTATGCTTAGTGCATTGTCAAGGGGTTCTGGAGAAGGTTCGAAGTCTAGGATTGACACCCAGGGACTTAGGAATCCAGTAGATAGTGACACAACCCTAAGCCTTAACAGTACTGATGCTGATTTGAATTTAGATGGAGATGACTCAGAAGGAGAGGTAGATCAGATGGGACAATACATAGTATTTGATCACAAGGCGAAGTAAAAAAAACACCCCCACTTAATCCCCTTAGTCCCACAAGGACTAGTTCGTCTCAAGATGATGTCTCTTGATATCTGAATAAGCGACCTACAATTAAACTGACGGATATAATAAGTGGGCAAGTGCAAACGAATCACTAACAACCTCTGTTGTGCCTTTACCATAGGGAAATCCTGGCCTAACAAGCTTATCGTTAGGTGCATTTAAATTAACTTCGGGTGTCCAAGCAAGTGTCTCTGCTTTTTCTGCTAGTGAAAACATTACCACTCCTGCTTATTCCACCACACACAAACCAAGAACAAATTCAAGAGTCTCTCTCAATAAGAAAGTACGTCGGATAGTGGCAAAGGCGAGACAAAAGAAGGCAAATCCAATCTTATAGCTCGTACGAGCTCACTCAAGACAACTGCAACAACATCAGCTAAGACTGAATACTCTTTCAAGCATCAATGTAGCAGATATAGTAGAAGAATCTATTGAGACGCATGTGGTTAATGAAGTAAAGAATTGATTACCACAAGTTATTCCCAAAGCCTTATCAGTGTTTGTACAACCTCGATTAGAAAGCACTGTGCTGCATGCCCTCAATACTCAACAAATTCATGTATTCACAAAACCAACAACCACAAATGAGAACCTCACACTTTATGAAAGTAATCTTAAGTTGCAGAAAATAATGCAAGCAAATCCTGATCATCTTCACTCACATGAACGTTACAATGAACTTTACAATGCCTTACTGAACTCCATGTCAATTGATGAGATAGAGACCGGAAACAACCAAAGTCAACAGGATGTCCTTTTGAAAAGATCCTACGATGATCAGGATCCTCCTAAAAATTATGAGGGGGATAATGACAAAAAGAAGCAAAAGCGAGAAGGAAAATCTCCTTTAAGAACGGCTTCAGTCACAACAGAACCCACTCATCATGAAACACAACTATCATCAGCTAATTAACCATGTGACAATAAAGCTTGGTTTAACAAGAATGTTCAAACATCTGAATATGATATGTTGTATGTAGATGCATGCTCGAGGGAGTATAGCTGGTTTAACACACTGGTGGAGGATAAAGAAGATCCTAAATATGATGAGGATGTTCAAGTAAGCTCAACAGTCATGTTTGCTAAGAAAATGAAGAAGTGTCACAACCTGAACAACCTTTCGAAAACAAAGCTCAAAATAATTAATAGAGATGCGTTTTAATTGCTTAAGAACTGTGTCGAGAGCATCACTAAGCTTGAGTATAGTCTAGAGCAAGTCAAACTGGAAATGTGTGATGAGATGGACTGGATCAATCCATAATCAAGCAATGATCAAGAAACAAGATTCTACACCGACTTCACCAAACCTCTCCCATTGGTAGGACCAAAAGGCAACAAGAAAATATCAATTATCAACTTCTTCAACATGGACCTACGTTATCTAAGGCATGAGGACAAGGAAGGAAAGTATGCTCTCTCACTAACCAAGTATCTAACTGCAAGATATGATATAAATGGCATTGAAAGAGACATTGATAGACTCTTCAGTCTGAAGGTTGCTAAATATGATGTAGATGCAATGCTGGGAATTTACCATTGGCCAACCTTGCAAAAGAGTTTCTACAAGGCAAAAATAGGTTTCAGCTTGGGTGAAGAAGTGTATTCGAACTTCAAGATTGTGACTGTGAAACATGTGGTGGAAAGACAATTAGATTATGGGTTATTAACAGAGATCAAAGTTTTAAGAGCTGACAGTAATGAGTATACTTTCATGGAATCTGATTACCCTTGATTGAACCTAAACGACATCAAAGACATGTACGTGCTCAAGGTTCAAGGGAAACTTCATCATTTACTGAGGTCAATATGAATAGGCTTTGGTGAAGATTGCAAAACGAAAATCCTAGAAGAATTGTTACACTATGTGTCTACGATGTTCCATGTCCACAGTTTCACAGTAGCTTTGGAGAGTTAAAGTGGGCTCCCGACTGACTTAGGCCTTATAAAACAATATAACAAACCTAGGTTAGTTGACTATTCAAAGAAAATATTTGTTCAGAGTATCATTACATATATGTAGCTAAAAACACCATTTAGCAGACTAATAAATCTATCTTGCCTTCTACAGGAGTAGAAACCTCTACTAATGCTAGCGGATCACAACCTATGAGAAATACAAGGAATGATAGGATCCAACGAACTATCAAGTAGTTTTAGCAGAAAAAGTATCTAGAAAGTGATCCCCTTAGGAACGTTTAGTTTAATTTGATATAAGATACACTTCTCGTCTCTGATTTGTAATTCGATTATTAAACATGTTGTTCGAATTCAGATGATGTATATCGCCGAAGGCTCATCTAATGTAATGTTATGTGTTTAATAGCTAATCATGATTTATGTGTTTTTTAAAGATTTTAACTCTGATGTGAATGAGCATTGACAAGGCTAAAAATCTGCTAATATAAAAAAAAATCCTTGAACGGTATGAAATCATATTGGTAGGATTTTTATAACACTGTTGGATTTTAAATGGCTACATAGGAAGAAAATTTAACTATGATGAGGAAATCAGTGTCACCGCACTAACTAGAATCAATTCTCGACAAAGTAGTATTTCAGGGAAAACCCAAAGATCGCCAACGTGAGTTTCGAGTGTTGACATGTGCATCTTAGGATAACGAATTACATCTTGGATTATGACAATGCCTCATGATGTTACTAACAAATAATATTAAATCAAGGGCATTTTTATATATAGACAAGAATTACCACACCATTGTAACAAACTCTCACTAGGTGTTTCCACTAACTTCAAAAGAAGACCAAGTACAGAATTTTGTAGGAATCAAGGAGAAATATCTAGGCATGCTAACATCTCAGGAACCAATAAAAGTTGGTGATCCATAATTTTCATTTTTCAATTTTTTTTCTTCTTTCATTCGAGATTGTACATAATTGTTTTTTTGTACTTGAGTCAAGATACTTCAAAACTTTATGATAGACGGCCTCGTATTAGCTCATCAAGTTCTCGTCTCAGAGTTCACTAGGAATAGTGTAGATTCATGATATGATTCATTTTGTTGCTATAAATGGGTCTATTGGTGGTCTTCTGATAGGCTAATGTTTATTATTTCTGGGTTTACTAGTCTTAAGGGGCTTGTTGGACACAATTTTCTTCTGTTGGCAATTCGTTGACGCACTGATCTTGAGGTTACATTTCGTAAATACACTTGCTTTCATACACTAACCTAGAAGGTGTTTGACTTATCCAGTAATTCGTGGTTCGGAATTTGCTACACATTCTGTTGCTAGAAGATATGGATGAAGTTCTTCTCCATTTTGTCTTTTTATCCACGCTTCTAAAGACACCAATGTAATTGTTATGGCATCGTTCGTTTGTACTTCACATTAAACTTCAGTCCCATGGAACACACATTAAATAAATAAATAACGTATTGTCAAAGGATTATCTTTTATGCTCCATAGTTCTAATTAATTCATTTATCAGTTTGTGCTTCTGCATGTCAAATGCGTAAAATTTAATAAATCTTCATCTCATAAAACCCAAGACTGAAACAAGTACTGATGAAAGATTGCAGATGTTGCATATGGATTTATGTAGACCAATGCGGTAGATAGTATAAACGGGAAGAAGTATATTTTGGTAATATTTGATGATATTCACGGTTTACATGGGTCACATTTCTAAGGACAAAGGATGAAACTCAGGGTTTTTAGATAAAATTCCTAAAACAAGTTCAAGTCGCTCTTCAAGCAACAGTCAGATTCGTTCGCACAAATAATGGAACTGAATTCATAAATCAGACAATGAGAACGTATTTTGAAGATGTTAGTATTACTCACCAGACCTCAGTTGCACGAACTCTACAACAAAATGGCGTAGTTGAAAGATGAAATCGTACCTTAGTAGAGGTTGCACGTACCGTGCTAATGTTCTCAAAATCACCTTTATTTACGTAGGCTGATGTTGTGTCGACAGCTTGTTATACCCAAAACCGATCCCTGATTCATACTCGATACAACAAAATACATTATGAACTAGTTCACAACAGCAAACCAAATCTCAAGTATCTTCATGTCTTTGGTGCACTATGTTACCCGACAAATGACAGTAAGGATCTTGGGAAACTGAAACCATAAGCAGACATCGGTATCTTCATTGGTTATTCCACATTAAAAAAGGAATACCGAATCTACAACAGACGAACAAGACTAATCATGGAAACAATTCATGTTTAATTTGGTGAGTTGACAGCAATGGCTTATGAACAAAGCAATTCAGAACCCGCTCCTCAGCATTTGACTTCTGGACAAATTAGTTCAGAAATCATACCAAATCCTGCTCCTTCAACAACTAGCAATCCTCCTTTAAGGAATCAATTAGAAATTCTGTTTCACCCGATGTTTGACGAGTACTTCAAGGAAATACCAAAGACTGTATCTCCAAATAATTATGTTGCAACTCGGCAAGATGCGCCTTCTTCAACAACAATTGATCTAGATGCACATTCACCTACTACTACACCAATCATCGACGAAACAAGAACTCCAATCACAAGCAACGATGTTGAAGAGCAACTACAAGAAAATCCAAATGCAGAGTTTGACAGTGACACGTTCACTAATCCGTTTGCACCTCCAGAAACAAGATTAGCATAATCATCAACTAGATTTTTCAATCCCTCAAACATGCATACCTTTTATCAACCGCAAATGATCATCCGTTGGAAACAATCATTAGAAATCCCTAAAAACTATTTCAACATGACGAGAACTCTAAACTAATGCTTTGTGGTGCTATTTCTAAGCTTTTCTAAGCAAAACTAAACCAAAGAATCACAAACAAGCAATGACTGACTCAAGCTGGATTGAAGCCATGCAAGAGGAAATTCATGAATTTGATCGACTTTAAGTCTAGGAATTAGTACCAAGGCCTTCAAATGCAAAACTCATTAGTCTGGAATGGATCTTGAAGGTCAATTTAGACGAATATGAAGGGGTATTGAAGAACAAAGCTCGGTTAGTGGCAAAAGGGTAACATCAAAAGGAAGGGATTGACTTTAAGGAATCGTTCGCACTGGTTGCACGCATAGAGGCTATCAGAATTTTCGTGGCATATGCCACCCATAAGAAGGTCTACCAAATGGATGTGAAAACCGCATTTTTGAATAGGGTGTTAAAAGAAGAAGTCTATGTAAGTCAACCAAAGGGGTTCGTAGATCAGAATCATCCAAATTATGTGTTCAAAAAGCTTTATACATGTTGAAGCAAGCTCTACGTGTGTGGTATGATATGCTCTCGAATTTCTTTCTCACTCATAAATTCGTAAAAGGTGCGATCGATCCAACACTTTTCACACGAAAGGAAGGCAATGACATTATACTGGTACAAACATATGTTGATGATATAATCTTTGTTTCCACAAATCCTAAATCTTGTAAAATGTTTGCCAAAGAAATGAGCTCCAGATTTAAGATGTCAATGATGGGAAAAATGTTTTTCTTTTTAGGCTTACAAGTTAATCAAAATCCCATAGGCATCTTTATTAATCAATCTAAATATGCTTTAGACTTGATTAAGAATTATGAAATGGAATCTTTCTAAGCGGTAGAAACTCCAGTAGTGGAGCGTTTTAAAATTGATGAAGATCCACAAGGGACTCCGGTTGACCCTAATGAATACAGAAGTATGATTGGCTCCCTTATGTATCTTACATTCTTACCTCTAGTCGACCTGACCTTGTTTTTGTTGTCTGCATATGTGCCCAATACCAGGCAAGGCCTTCATTAATATGGGTCATTTGGTACATAAAAGGAACCATTGATATGGGTTTGTGGTATCGAAGGACATCGAAATTGAGCTAATAGCCTATGCAGATGCAGATCACGCAAGTTATCAAAACACTCGCAAAAGTACATCAGACATTGCATAATTCTTAGGAGATAAGCTAGTGAGTTGGTCATCAAATAAATAGAAGTGTACAAACATTTCAACAACAAATGTTGAATATGTGTCTTTGTCTGGCTGTTGTGCACATGTCATTTGGATGAAGTCTTAGTTGATAGATTACGGCTTTGTGTTCAATAAGATTCCACTTTATAGTGACTCAAAAAGCGCAATAGCCCTTAGCTGTAATTCTGTATAACATCCAGGGACTAAGGGCATTGTTGTACGCTACCATTTCATCAAGGAACAAGTGAAGAATGACACGGTTGAGTTATACTATGTCAATACGGCATACCAACTAGTGGATATTTTTACAAAGGCGTTAGGAAGAGAACGATTTGAATTTCGGATCAACCGTCTTGGTTTGTAGAGCATCACTCCTGAGAGGCTCAAACGTCTTGCAGAATCAGATGAAGGATAACAATTATCTCTTCTTGTATCATATGTATATATCTATTCAAAAACACATAAAGATTTTTAATTTCAAAACTTTTATTAGAAAAAGACAATACAAAAATATAAAACTACTAAAACAAAATATAAAACCAAAAAACTTAAAAAATACAAAAATATTTTTCTCGACATGTCTCTCAGAATCGATAATATTTACGATACTAGAAATGTCATTCAATAATGACACGAAATTGTAAATAAAGTTCGAGTGATAGTTTAAATGATTTCAAAACATGTCATTTATATTTTTTAATGGCTTGTGTACAAATCAATGCACAACCCAGGCTTCCAAGAAAATAAAAGTGTATGTGTCAGTGCATTATTCTCAGAAAGAAGAAAAATCTTTTTTGACCCGAGCCATTTTTCTCAAAAAACTTTAATAAATCATGCTCGGGTCCCTCATGTAAAATGTGGTTTATAAAAGAATCGTCTTCATCATCTAACAAAGATAAAATTTTCATGAAAACTTGAACTCTCGAACAATAACATTTGATCTTTCAATAAAATACGATTCTTTATTCGAGGGGAAGAAAGGGCTTTAAAAAAGGGTTTCAAAGTGTCAATGAAAAATAAACAGAAAAAGTTTGACAAAATGGGTCATTATTTGAGGAGGAGTTGCGGTAGTTAACTCAAATGACTAATAGTGAAAAATAGAAGTAACTATGAGGTTTTAGAGTTACTTAAGCCAATATTGCATGAGTCTAGAAACCACATGGAGTATTTTTGCCAATTTCAAAGCATGAATGTATAACCCTTTTTATCCTAGGCGAGTAAACACTTAAACAAAATTTCAAAAAGTTTTTTCTCTCAAGTGCTTACTTGCCGAATCACCACCTCCTTCAAGACTCGTTTTTACACAAAAGGTAAAACACGAAACATGTTTGTAATCATATGTTTAACCTATATCTAGAAGGAATTGGTGCAAAACTTTATGATTTTGACAAAATCTTGTATTTAAGGGTTAGGGTTTTGATTTTTGAAAATGATTGTTAGTCTAATTAGTGTTAGGGCTTTCGTTTATATATGTGTGTAGATGTCAATTCCAGTCCGGTTTTGTATAACATCAAACGAATCATGTTATTCGAAGGATTTTGTGGTGCGTGTTAGGCAAGACATCAAGATTCCAGTGAACAAGTGTACTTATTAAGTTATTTTGTATCTAAACATGCTTTAGGAAGTCTAGGATTGAATCTTGAATGAGTTTACAATATTCTCAAGTCATCTTGTTAATTTGGGGTTTTAGTAATTTAGGCGAATTAAAAAATAGTTAAAAGGATTGTGTTTAAATGTTTGCAACAAAACTTTTGTAAATCTTGAATATGTTAGTTATGCTTAAGTGGAAAATAAAGGCAAGTTAAATGTGTGTGCAAAAGTTATGTTAATGTTTACCAGGCGAGTAAACAAAGATATTCAGGCGACTTAAGTGTCTTGAATGCTAAGCGATCAAACCCGGTGTTAACACAGGCGAGAACACGAACCGCCTTGTGCTTAACCCAAGCGAGTTAAACATTAAAACTCTAGGCGAGTTAAACGTTAAAACTCCAGGCAAGTTAATGCTTAAAAACTCCAGGCGAGTTAGACGGTTAAGCTCATGCAAGTTACCATTTCAAACAATAGGTGAATTAACTTTTCAAAACGCCAGGCGAGTTAAAACAGTCAATATTATAGGCGAGTTAAGTCATTTGAAATGTCAAGCGAGTTAAACTGTACAATATACAGGCGAGTTAAATAATCAAAACACAGGCGAGTTAAACTGTTAAAACCCAGGCGAGTTATGGACTGTTGATCATAATAGTTTGACTTTGACCCTCATTGACATATTGACCGTTGACTTGTGTTGACTTTGACTTTGACCATTGACGGGTTTCGTTGACTTTTTTGATCATGGACTTTAAACGAACTTGCTAAAACGTAAATGAATATGATGTTACTTGAATTGAGAAGTACAATCTAATCTGTCAATAAACGTGGAAATGTCAAAAATTATTTATGACTAGTATTTCTATATCAAAAAGCATTGTTAGCGATCTAAGTTGCATCCGATCTAGGGTACTTAAGTGCGTTGTTAGAATCTTCGGGTTGCATCCGTTCGAGAGTATCTGACAATCGTTGTTAGTGGCTTAGTGACCATTCGGTTTAGATATACGAACACTTCAATCTTAACTATCTTTCTCATTTATATGTGTTATATATTGAAAATCTCTCACATATCACCACTGTGCATTAGGGTATTTCTAATACTGATGCATTGATCTTCAGATCTCATCCACTAGTGAAAGGTGTACTACACCAGTACTTGTACTATGAGTGATATACCCGGGGTATCTTATCCCACTTGAGATATCTTCAAACCTTAATAGTATTGATATGTCAAGATCAAATAAACTTTAATGCTATAGATTTTGTCATATTAGTATCTAGAGTTTTTCAAAAATAACGCATAAAGCCTTAAACGATGTTTCCAAAATGCTTTTGAGATAACTTGGCACGGTTATGACTAAGAGTATATCATAATCAAGTTAGTTAATAGGGCTAGTTATCACCTAAAAGATGATAATGTATCCCTTTAACTAGTCCATTTAACATAGTACTCAAAGTTTAACTTATGTTAGGAAATTTCACACAAACAAAACGTTCTTTTGAGACTACTTTGATGTAACTTATCTAAGAGTCACTAATAATCAAGTTGGTTATTAGGGATAGTCATCACCTAAAAGCTGATGATGGATCCCTTTAACCAGTCCGCATAACATTGGCTCGAAGTTAGGTTAATAAAAGGAAACCTCATTCTCATGCGAATCAAACATTTCTGAAAGAATTTTTTTACAAAGAAATAAAGTGATAAAAGATGTTATCTCTCAAAAGTGCTAAAATGAATGAACAATTTCAGCATGAGATAATCAAAAATCACGTTCATTTACCATTTCTCAAATTTTCGAGATAGTATCCATAACTTTTGGTAAAGAAATACAAAATTAGAACGAGAGATAAAAATCGTATGTGAAAAGAAAAGAGCATACATCTTGTGCCAGAAAAAGCAAGTACAAGGCACATGAGAAAGAAAATGATAAAAAGCATGGACAAAAAGAAATGCTTGTCCATACAAAACAGACAAAGAGGAAAGAAACAAAAAGAAATAATGTTTATGTTTGTATTCTTGTGACACTAGCACAACTTGCATTTCAATCTCAACCATCACAATGGCTCAAGCAAATCCACAACAATTCGATCATAAGAGGAGCTTGTACCATATGAAAGCAGAGTTGCTATTAGCAACAAAAAATCCAAAATTGCTTCAAATGTTCACATTAATGATCAAATCCTCAAGCTTGCAGTCAGAATTCTCAAAAAAAAACTATTCCAATATTCAATACACCTTCACTCATAGCAACTATCCTACACATTTACATGCGATAATTCTGGTACACTATCAGATTAAACACAAACACAAAGAAATGGAACTTTCAACTGGATAACCAACCACTTGAGCTCGATCTAGAGATTTTTTGCACCGTGCTGCAAATCCCTCCAAGACAACATGATTAACCTTTCATAGAACCTCCACAACCTGAAATTATCATTGATTTCATCCAATCACTTAGGTATAATGAAACACTTACTAAAACAACCCTGTTCTTGTTAAACAAACTCTTACAGCCATGAAGAACCATCTTTAATTCCATCAACAGATGCGTAACAGGAAAAGCAACAGGTTTGGACAAGGCAAGGCTACCTCTGATTCAGATATTATGGGGGCTAGTTAACAACGCCAATGTTGACTATGCATCGCTGCGTTGGGATGAATTTGAATATCAAATCACCAGCAGAATAAAACCATTCCTTACCCAAGGTACACAAAGGTGATAGTTGATCATTATCTATCCACAAACAATGTAATTGCCAAAATATCAGATGCAGATATGCATACTGAAGCAATGGATAACTTGACGCACAAGTTAAAAATTAGAAAGGAAGGAGAAACCAAGTTTGGAAAGAAGAGATGCGATTCTGAATGATAAGATAAAGAACTCGACAGTATACATAGTATATTAGACTAAGTTTGATCAAATAGATGTTCCAACTTTCCAATAGTTCAACTACATCTGGTTGATCCTACTCAAGGAACAAATAATGAAATTAGCGCCCAAGTAGGAAGAGGACGTGGTAAAGGTTTCATGAAGAAAGGAAATCTGGTTGTTAATCCATGAAGTGCTAAGAAAAAGTGTGTTGGCAAGAAGAAGTTAAATATCATGTTCAAAGACAATCTTGTTCCTAATGAAGAGGATGCTACAAGGTTAGCAGAAATTTTAAGTGTTGAAGATGAACAAAGGAGACGTGATTAAAAAATGGCAAAAGAAAGACAAGCATCACTCGTAATTAGAAGAGAAGTAGAAAAAGAAGTAGATGACGCGTATCAAGCACAAAAGACACAAAAAAGTTGAAGGGAAAAGAAACAATTTTACTTGCTGTATAGTCATTACTCGATTTGAAACAAGGAACGAAGTTAAGCAGAAAAGAAAGTGTGCTTAGTGCATTGTCAGGGGTTTCTGGAGAAGGTTCGAAGTCTAGGATTGACACCCAGGAACATAGGACTCTAGTAGACAGTGACACAACCCTAAGCCTTAACAGTACTGATGCTGATTTGAATTTAGATGGCGATGACTCAGATGGAGAAGTGGATCAGATGGGACAATACATAGTATTTGATCACAAGGCAGAAAAAAACACCCCCACTCAATCCCCTTAGTCCCACAAGGACTAGTTCATCTTAAGATGAGGTCTCTCAATATCTGAATATGCGACCTACACTTGAACTGACGGATATTATAAGTGGGCAAGTGCAAACTAAATCACTAACAACCTCTGTTGGGCCTTTACCATAGGGAAATCCTGGCCTAACAAGCTTATCGTTAGGTGCATTTAAATTAACTTTAGGTGTCCAAGCAAGTGTCTCTGCTTTTTCTGCTAGTGAAAACATTACCACTCCTGCTTATTCCACCACACACAAACCAAGAACAAATCCAACAGTCTCTCTCAATAAGAAAGTATGTCGGATAGTGGCAAAGGCAAAACAAAAGAAGGCAAATCCAATCTTATAGCTCGTACAAGCTCACTCAAGACAACTGCAACAACATCAACTAAGATTGAATACTCTTTCAAACATCAATGCAGCAGATATAGTAGAAGAATCTATTAAGACACATGTGGTTAATAAAGTAAAGAATTGATTGCCACAAGTTATTCCCAAAGCCTTATCAGTGTTTGTACAACCTCGATTAGAAAGCACTATGATGCATGCCCTCAATACTCAACAAATTCATCTATTCACAAAACCAACAACCACAATTGAGAACCTCACACTTTATGAAAGGAAACTCAAGTTGCAAAAAATAATGCAAGCAAATCCCGATCATATTCACCCACATTAACGTCACAATAAACTTTACAATGCCTTACTGAACTCTATGTCAATTGATGATATAGAGGCCAGAAACAACTAAAGTCAACATGATGTCCTTTTGAAAAGACCCTCTGATGATCAAGATCCTCCTGAAAATCGTGAGGGGGATAATGAAAGAAAGAAGCAAAAGCGAGTAGGAAAATCTTCTTCAAGAACAGCTTCAGTCACAATAGAACCCACTCATCATGATACACAACCATCATCAGTTAATTAACCACGTGACAATGAAGCTTGGTTTAACAAGAATGTTCAAACATCTGAATATGATATGTTGTATGTAGATGCATGCTCGATGGAGTATAGCTGGTTTAACATACTGGTAGAGGATAATGAAGATCCAAAATAAAATGAGGATGTTTAAGTAAGCTCAACAGTCATGTTTGCTAAGAAAATGAAGAAGTGCCTTGATATGTGTGAAAACACATATCCATTTTATATCAAAATAGACCCTAAAAAGATGAAATTGTGCTTTAAATGCTTGAATATTGCTTGTTTTGTCTTTGTGATTATGTAGGTACGGATAAAGCAAAAATCGCAAGAAAACGGTTAAAACCGGATAAACACGGACACGGGAACCGAAGAGCACACAAAGAGCCGGGAGAATGCTATCAATGGTCAACTCAAGTCAACCCTCAGTCAACCCTTGGTCAAAGTCACAACAAGACAAAAATCCTAAAAATACCCAAACAAGTCCTTCAACTAATTCCCAAAATTACAAAAAATTAATCCTTCCCTAAAAACCTAACGGTTGTTTAACTCTTATAACTAAAAGAAGTTAACATCCGTTACATCCCTTAATAAACAAAACCAAAGCCCCCGAAAAAGGCCTAATCTTTTTTAACTTTTTATATAACAAATCCAAATCCAATACCCTGCCCCAAATCCCTAATACCCGACCCAAAAGCCAAACATTTTTTATAAAAGAAAAAAAAACGCGAGAATGTATGTTCTTACTATTCACCGTCTTCAAGGTTTTACCTCAAGCTCAAATCAAGGGGCAAAGTTAAATTGACAGTATGGATGGGTAATTCAAGAGATAAGGTACTCGTTGGCAGGATAAAACGTCACCTAAGCCCTCTCATTGGTGGAAACCCACAAAGGGAATGCCACGTTAGATGCTAAGTAACACTCAAGGATGGGATATTTGCACTTGAGCTACACTCAGAAGAAGCACAAAAAGACTAAGCCACGAATTGCCACGCTGGCAATCCGTGTAAGCTTGATATTGATCTAACGGCCAAGAGTGATTCTCCAATCATTGAAGGAATGTACGGATAGGATTGAGAGGAGCGTGTAAAAAACCTGCACCTAGAAGTTTCCCCTGGCTACTATAAATTGAAGCCCTCACTCACACACAGCTCATCTCTTTTTCCTGTAACTTTTCTTAGTAAAATAGCTTATGTAGTTTTTTTTAATGTAATTTTACTTTTTCAAGCTCTTGTAATCTCTTTTATAAAGCATTGTAATCTGTTTTTGAGTATTAATAAAATCCTAAGTTTAGTTTTCATAAGCTTTTTCACTTATAAGCTCTTTTTTTTACTCTCAAATGTATGCTATTGTTTCAAAAGCTCACAACAAGCTCTTATAAGCTCTCACAAGTCTCTAAGCTTGTGATTGAGCTCAATTGATCATTTAATCTACTTAAACTCTAAAATCAGATAAATACCTTTGCTTAATGGACTTTGGAAAATTGGAAGGGAAGCTTACAATGGAAGAGCTTCCAAGGACTTTTACTAGCTTATCATTGATAAGCTAGAGCTGTTGATAAGCTCTTTGAGCATTTCTGCCTTTGTTTTGCTAAGGCAATTGGTTAGTTTCTATTTCCTTACTTATTTTAAAAGTCCTAGTTTAGATCTGCTTGTTTGCTTATTAGTTGCTTAATCTGCTTATTATCTTACTAATTGTGCTTAAAGTTATCTTATGTGCTTATTAGTCTTAGTTGATAATCTGTTTTTAGTTAATATAGCTTAGATCTTTATTTTGCTTAACTTGTCTTAGAAATCAATAAATAAAACCAAAAATATTAGGTTAATTCATAGATCTTTGTTTTCTAGCTTAAATAGTAGTTAAAATAAGTTTGATAGGTTAGTTTATGTTTGCTCATAATCTGGTAATTGAAAATTGTTAGTTAGATTTCATAGTAGAAAGCTAAAGTTGAACCTGTCTAGTATAAAGGAGTGTTTGGTTTAGTAGCATTTGACTTCTTAAAGTCAAAATGAATTGAACAAATGGTTTGAGTCAGTTTCATTTTCACTTAAAATGAGTAGTCAAGTTGATTTCACAAGATAGATTTCAAAAATTCAAGTAGTTAAGGCTTATGTTGTTGTTCCTGCACCAGGGGAGGTATTTGACTTAAGCTAGCTAGTGAATTTTGGATCCAAGCTTTCATAAGCTTGGTTTTTGCTTGTTAAGTGATTATACACACTCATTTTGAGTGTCTAATGCAAGTGAGACTCATTTGGTCACCTGCATTTGGTTCTAGCAACCCTTGCCAAGTGCATCAGATAGGTAGACTGCAGTGTCCAACTGCAGTCCCTTTTTGATCATATTTAAGCTAGTTTAAATAGGTTTTAGTTGATAAAATTCAGTTAGCTTATAGTTTACATATAGGTAATGATAGATTAAAACTTGTTTTTATATTTCTAGTTTATTTTCTAAGGTACATTTGCTTTTAAAGTTCATAAAAATCTCTAAAAAAATAAAAAAAAAACAATAAGCTTGGTGGACAAGTTTTGAAATTCAAATGGCATAAGACAAACACAAATCACATGATAAGTTCTAGCTTAATCCTCATTGGAGGATCATTTTGGTCCCCCCATCCCACTCTTGTCTTATTTTCGGTACACACACACTCACCATTAGTGTGTGAAGTAAACTTTGATTTATATAACTTGGTTACTTTCATTTGTTCATTCCATTCACACACACATAAAACTTTACTTCACTTTTCCATCTTTTCTTTCTTTCTCTATTGTGCCGAACCAAAAACACCAACAACACCATTCATTTTTCATCTTTGATCAAAAATACTTGAAGATCTATTGAAGGTTTGATCATTTGTATAAATCGAGGTTTTTGGTTATACAACTTTGGGTTGTTAGAAATCTTTGTTTATAACCTTAATTTTAATTTTTGTAAGTCTTCAAATTCTTATAAACAACTTGTTCTTTTATATTCTCATGATGCATACATACTAGTTTGTTCAATTTATTTGTAAAAACAAAGGTTTAAAAACTACTTAAACCCTTAAAATGGGTCTAGTCATATATTTCGACATACATAAGAACAAACATAAGAAAATCTTAGTTTTGTGATCGTGGTTATTTTCGTGTAATAAAAATGATATGCTATTGCTCATATTTGTTCGGCTTATGTTTAAAAAGTTTGTGGAAAGCTTATTTATTTATTGTGAGCTTATTAGGGCTTATGTATATATTTCGGCCCAAATGAAAAGCCAAGAAGGAATTATTGTTTAGCTTATTTTGTTTTGACATATATTTTGTTAGCTTATTTTCTAGCTTTTTGTGAAAGGACAAATGATAAACTTATTCGGCTCAATAAATAAGCTCGAATATAGTTTATTAGGCCTTAAAGCCACGTCCCACATACAAGACCCAACACTATGAGAACATTCTGAGCTTCATTATGGTTTGGCTTAATATCCTTGACTATTGTGAGCTTATTGATAGCTTATCTTGAGGTGCTCACGTATTTATTATTAATATTTTGCTTTATCGGATTTAATGGAAAGTTAATACTACATTTTCGGGGACATAACGGCCAATGCCCAACATATATGCCAAAACACCAAAGTATAATAAAAGATACGGTGTAGTTTATTGGATAAGTTCCCGTGAGTGACTTATTTAATAGTGTCATTTTAGATGTTTTTACGTTTAATTATTTTTTAGACGTCGAACGTTACGATTAATATGGATTTGATTGACAAGTAAATTGTAAATTTGGAAAGTGGTTTGAAATGAAAATGAAAGGGGTTTTTATTAAAGTCTACGACTTTGGAAAACGTTGTAAACACGAACGGGTCATGGCCAGGAAAATTTTGTAAAATCTCTATACTTAGAAACTATTTGGAAAAACATAAACGATAAAATACTTCGATTAAATTACCTAACTATTTGGAAATATTAAATGATAAATGACAAGTTTATTTATGTATTAACAATAACAAATATAATATCTATATAAGTAATATAATATTATATATGTACGTTTCGTAAAAACTCGATCACTAACGTTTTTAAATATATAACTAACGTTTGCTAAAAATGACAATGAACGTGCATGCATCAATATAGTACGATAACCTTCCGAGTCTAAATCAAAACCCATATTCTTTTAGGTCATACCCGTGTACCGCCGTTCATTCCAAGTGACCATACTTTTGACGTATACTCTTTACCTTATCATCAAGGTGAGTTCATAGCCCCACTCTTTTACTCGTTATAAATTAAAATGTTTTTAACTTGGGGTGAGAAACATTGCCTTGCTTTTTTAATTGGACACAAGTACTTTACGTGAGAATTTTCCTGTTTACGTGTTGCCTAAGTAGGCTCTGTTAGACCACTCTTGCCCGAACTATTCTTGAAACTGTCATATCTTGACTGGGGATTCCGGTCGGGTGTTCGTAGCATGCGACAGATGATTAAATTGATCTATTGGGACTAATTATTCCATATCCGGTAGTGAGTAGCGCTCACTACCCTCGGGGCGCCCGAGAATATAACGGTTATATGTCATGTCGTACTGGTTAGGTTGTCTTTGGTCGGACACCTGATGAAGGGCACAATTACTTATAGCAATTGTTACATGCTAGCATACTCAATTAGCTTCAGTGGTCATGGAGTTAGCGCAACGTAAAATACTTTTAATGGTAGTTGGATTTGTTATAAACTGTCGCCATACGTGGTTGATAACTTGTGGTCCACATATAATAACGTTTGAAACTAATCCATATGAATTCACCTAACTTTATGTTGACCGTTTTAAGCATGTTTTTTCTCGGGTGCTTTGCAAGGATGCTGTTGATTGACTTTATATGGCGTCTATATGCCTACACCAGTGTTTATACCAAGAGATTTATCTATGTTTTAATTAACCGTTGTTGAACTATTTTAGCCTTCCGCATTTTAAACTTGAACATTTTTTGAATTTAATTGATTGTAAAGTTATTATTATTATTTTTTATATAATGCAACGGTTGTTTATTTTCAAAACGTACCCTTAGGAGGTTCATTCTTTATGCTTTGTACTTGAGGATGATCAATCAAGTCACGCCTCCGGACACGGTGTTTCCGTTCTAGGCCCGTCTAGTGGGGGTGTGACAGTTTGGTATCAAGAGCCAAGGTTATAGAGAACCAGGTAGTATAAACTAGGCTAGACTATAACCAGTATGTGATCCTACGTGATTATGTGCCTTACGTGATCTTACATAGTACGTATACATAAGCTAGTGATAAGGGTAAATAATATATACGTATTAAATACTAAGTATATCTAATATTTCTAAGTGTTTCTTATTTCATCCCATCATGACGTACTCGATGACTCATCCATTCATTCATTCATTCATTCATTCACTTTGCATTCATTCATTTACCCATTCACCCATTCATATTGTTGCATCATGCATGGTTGATATAAAGATGATTTATATGAACTTTGCTTGTGCAGGTTATGGCTATTTCAGTTATCTCGATTTCTTCGGATTCATCTGAGGATAGCGTGGGGACACCCGCTGGACGAGTGATATTGTTTGGTACTATCCCTACTACTATTCCTGACACCACACCAGTTGTTACTCCACCTACCACTCAGACTGACACACCAGTGATACCCACAGAGACACCTATCATAGCCTCCTAACGATACCTCCTATCTCCAGACTATACACCAGCTTCACCTGATTACTCACCTGCATCTGATTCAGAGTCTGATCCATCAGAGGATCCATCATCAGACCATATACCACCATTACCAGCTACCTCACCATTCTTATCATCGGATGATGACCCCACCGACAGTGATACACCAGATACACCATCATCACCTACCCATGATACACCTTTTACTGAGATTACCGCTTCTACCCAGAGATCACCTACCATACCTCGTCGTCGAGTTATGCTTCTAGCATCTGGACAGCCTATTCCCCATGGTCGACCGTACCGCTACCATCTTAATGGGCCGGTACACATGATGACCGCAAGGAAGAGGGTTAGACCGTTACCCACTCATCGTCTTGCTGAGAGACATCCTACTGATCATTCTTCTTCAGATTCATCATCAGAGGCATCATCAGATTTTCATTCGGATGCTTCATCTGATCCTTCTTCGAGACACTCATTGTCAGATCATTCTTCACCAGATTTACCGGGTACTTCTGCGGGGCTATCTCGCAAGAGACGTAGGTCCCCCATGACATCTGTACCTGCATTATCACCTGTATCCGGAGCTTTATCTCCTGTCCGTGCTGATTTGATACCATCGCCTAAGAGAGTTAGGGATTCTGGTTATTCGACAGAGGTAGAGGTTGATCATAGAGAGACTAGTTTGAGGGATGATGTTATTGTCAGGGTTAGTGATGAGCCTCATTTAGAGCAGGATAGTGATCCAGAGATTCAGGCAGAGATTGACGAGTGTTTTGCTTACGCAGATGCTCTTAGGGATAGAGGGATTGATGCTAGAGTTGTAGTTGAGACTATTGATCGAGATGAGACAGAGACGGGTGTGAGAGGCCCGGTTGAGGTCAGAGTTGAGAGGGTTACGCATCCTGTGATGCCAGAGGATATTCCTGAGCCTGCTCAGGAGGGAGCAGTAGAGGTTACATATGAGACATTGGGAGATTTGGTTCAGAGGTTCCATGATCACACACAGGCTATCCCAGACCATCGCATACAGACTATTGAGGGAGTTCAGAGAGAGCAGGGACACAGGATTGTTGGGGTTGAGTCGGCAGTTATGGCTTTGACAGAGAGGCTTGCTGAGTTGGAGAGGGATAACAGGAGGCTTAGAGGCACCATGAGTGTTGAGAGTCAGAGAGTTGACCGACTCCAGCGCGGCATGTCACGTATGCAGAGGGAGTTGAGACAGATACGACGACTTCGATTTTATGACCGAGTGAGAGTTGGCAGACTTGAGGCGTGTGCTAGGAAGCACATGGGCTACCGTTCTTAGAGATGTTCGTTAGTATTGCAGCATTGAGTAGTAGCGTTTAGTGATGACAGTAGTGTTAGAACTCGTATTTTCTGTATTTTGAAACGCTGTGATGTAATCACTAATGTTCGAGGATATGAAATTGGTATTTATCTATATATGATGTCAATGACATGATTTACATATGCCCTGCATCATTCATTAGGATTTTCCGTGAATATATTTTGATCGTGTATTTTCTATGTGATTAACCGTAAATTTTATTTAATACCGTTAGTGATTTTGCATCTCTCAGAAATCTCATCGAGTGTTATGTTGATATGTTGTAGGAAGATGCCTAACACCCGATTTGGAGCGTCCATGACTCGTGAGGAATTCGAAGAATTGGTTACCCGTCGAGTAGCTAAAGAGATGAAGGCTCGTGAAGCCGCAAGGACCCTTGAACCCCTGAATGAGAATGGGGATGAACAAGAAGGCGAGAACGGAGGAAATGGAAATGAAGGAAATGGAAATGGAGGAAACGAAGAAAACAAAAATGGAGGAAATGGACACAAAAATGGGAATCATAGTATGAACTATGGAGGTTTCATGCCAGTGGCTAGGGAGTGCACTTTCCAAGACTTCTTGAAGTGCAAGCCACATAATTTCTCAGGAACTGAAGGCGTTGTCGGATTGACCCGCTGGTTTGAGAAAATGGAGACTGTGTTCAATATCAGTAATTGTCCAACGAAGTATTAAGTGAAATATGCTACATGCACACTGCAGAACAATGCTTTGACTTGATGGAACTCTCATAAGAGAACAATTGGTGTTGAGGCTGCATATACCATGAATTGGGTTGAACTAATGAAGTTGATGACAGAAGTGTATTGTCCAAGGAATGAAATCCAGAAGACGGAGACTGAATTGTGGAATTTGATCGTGAAAGGAAACGACTTAACTGCTTACACTCAAACGTTTAAGGAGTTGATTTTGTTGTGTACTAGAATGGTCCCTAATGAAGAAGACAGAGTGGAAAGGTTTATTGGAGGTTTACCGGACAACATTCAAGGGAATGTGATTGCTGCTAATCCAGCCAGACTCCAAGATGCTATACGCATTGTTAACCAATTGATGGACAAGAAGGTTCAGGGTTATGCTGCAAGGAGTGCTAAGAATAAGAGGAGGATGGAGAGTAACCTAAGGGATAATCGTGGACAGCAACCGCCGTTCAAGAGGCAAAATACTAGTGGGCAGAATGTGGCCAGAGCTTATACGGCTGGGAACAACAAAAGAAGGGGATATGCTGGGCCACTACCCTACTGCAATAAGTGCAGGATGCACCATAAAGGGTTGTGTACTATGAGGTGTGGAAACTGTAAGAAGGTTGGACATCAGACTAGGGATTGTAGGGCTGCTATTGCTCTAAACACTCAGAGGACTCCAGTTAGAAATCAGCAGGGTATTATTTGTTATGAGTGTGAAAGACCAGGACATTTCAAGAAGGATTGTCCTAAGTTAAGGAATCAGAACCGTGGAAACCAGACAAGAAACATGAATGGAAACAAGACTGGAAACCAGACTGGAGGTAACAAAACTACAGCGAGAGCTCACGCCATTGGTGGAGGAGGAACAAACCCTGATTCCAACGTTGTCACGGGTACGTTTCTTCTCAATAACTGTTATGCTTCTATGTTATTCGATTCGGGTGCCGATAGAAGTTTTGTGTCAACTACCTTTAGTGCTTTGCTTGATGTTACACCAACCACTTTAGACACTAGTTATGCCGTAGAACTTGCCGATGGAAGAATTTCAGAAACAAATGTTGTTCTTAGAGGTTGCACATTAGGATTATTAGGTCATCTGTTCGGCATAGATCTAATGCCCGTAGAGCTTGGTAGTTTTGACGTCATCATTGGTATGGATTGGTTGGTTCAACCAAAGATCCCACAATGGAAATGGGAGAACATAACAATGGACTTTGTGACTAAACTGCCGAGGACAGCGGCTGGGCAAGACACGATTTGGGTAATCGTTGACCGTCTCACTAAATCTTCTCATTTCTTGCCTATGAGAGAAGATGACACGTTAGAAAAATTGACAAGACAATACTTGAAGGAAGTAGTCTCAAAGCACGGAGTACCGGTTTCGATCATCTCTGATCGCGATGGAAAATTTACTTCGCATTTTTAGAAGTCTCTACATAAAGCATTAGGTACTCGATTGGATGTGAGTACAACCTACCATCCAGAGACCGATGGTCGGAGTGAGAGAACCATTCAAATGTTAGAGGATATGTTACGTACATGTGTACTCGACTTTGGAAAAGGTTGGGATAAACACTTACCATTGGTAGAATTTTCGTATAACAACAGTTACCATACCAGCATTAAGGCTACTCCATTTGAGGCGTTGTATGGGCGCAAGTGTCGATCACCCATCTGGTGGGCTAAAGTTAGGGACAGTCAGCTCACTGGCCCAAAGATCATCCACGAGACAACCGAGAGAATAGTTCAAATCAAGAGCCATATCCAAGCAGCCCGTGATTCGTCAAAAGAGCCTAATGCCGATGTAAATGAAAAAAACCCCGAGTTCAGTAGGAGATAAGATCATGTTGAAAGTATCTCCTTAGAAAGGAGTAATACGTTTCGGCAAACGGGGAAAGCTGAACCCACGTTATATTGGACCTTTTAAGATCATTGCCAAAGTAGGAACCGTTGCCTATCGTCTTGAACTCCCAAAGAGGTTGAGTAGAGTTCATAGTACGTTTCACGTCTCAAAATTTAAAGAAATGATGCATGGCTGATTACAGCTTGCCATAAACCAGTGGATGAAATCCAAGTGGTGAAAAACTAAATTTTCATTGAAGAACCTTCGAAGATTATTGACCATGAGGTCAAAGTCTGAAGCAAAGTCGTATTCCTGATTGAGTCAAAGTGCGCTGGAACTCCATGAGAGTTCCTGAGTTCACCTGGGAGCGGAAGACCAAATGCAAAAGAAATAACCCCCGCACCTTTTTTACCAACTCTGCACCCTCACGCAGAGTTGCGTCCTAAAAGCTTTGAGGACAAAGCTTCTTTAACGGGAAAAAAAGTGACAACCCGGAATTTCCGTTCATAAGTTAGCCGTTTCCGTATATAAATTTTGAATTTTTTTAAAGTTTCGTTTAAGCTTTTCCGTTTAACCGGGAAGGTTATTTCGTTATTATCCTGAGAATCGTCGCCGGTAGCGAACTGGGACACCAAACGTTTGTATAACATTTGGCAATAGTCCAGCCACGTTTTTATTTTTAAGAGCAATATTTAAAAATTCAATAATTTTCTGTGTTTCCGTTACTCGTTTAGGGGGGGGGCGTTATTACGTGATCCGTGGAGTTTAACTACACTTTTTGTGCATGCATGCTTGGAAATTAACTATCCTAGAAAGTGGGGAAAAATGTTTTATGTCCCCCTTTTTGGCCATCTCCAACCGGTCAAAGAAAAGTTCGGAACATACACATACATGCATACATATGATTCAAAAATTGAATCAAACACTATACAAGCAGCATGTTTAGAAGGAAAGGACTATACTAGCAAGCATGTGATTTGAGTATCATTTTGGTCCCTTTGGCACTTTGTCTCATTTTGGTACACAACCAAATCACACTATTAGTGTGTGAAGATAAACATTTGTGTATATAATCAATCTCATAATCATTTGATCATTCCAAAACACACAACATACTTGCATTTTGAGTTTTTCTCTTCTCCTTTGTTCCCTCAAACCCACGAGAAAACACCAACACCTACACAAATCCATACATTTTTCATCTTTGATCATTTACATTTGAAGATATATTGTTCGAGTTGATTGTTATTTCATCCGGGTATTTTATAAAACAACATTTGGGTTGTTCTTAGTTTCTATTCACCTTTCGTCGTGTTTCTTTGTAAGTCATCTTTACTATGTCAACAATAATTGACTTTGCATTCCGTATGATCATTCCGAACAAGGGTGTAACAAGCGGATCGTTGAAAAACATTATATTTATTTTATAAAACTACAAGTCTCTAAGTTTAATCTTTTGTTTATAAATGGAAGAAAATAAAAAAGTAGTTGTACTTTTGCATTTAAAAGTTCATTGTGACTATGTTGATATATATATTGCTATTATTACGGCTATATCGTTTATTTAAGATTTATCGTATATTAAGTTTAAGTATTGTTGGCGAAGAGATTAAGATAGATTTTGGATTTGTTGTAAGCGTAAGTTGAACGTCGAAGAGTGTTTTAGGTTTAGGAACGATTGTTTGCGATATTGAGTGTTGTCCGAAAATAGATCGGATATACTTTTGAGTCAATAAAAGATGTACTTTGTCAAACGGATATCTTCACGTGTCGAGGTTGATAAAAATGGAAAGACGATATTTTTAGAAAGGTCATGCCGAAATTTCGTAACACTTATAAAAGCGTCGAAAATAAACTTTTAATTATCCAAACATATGATAAAATGTAGAAAAACGTATGTGTCGAGTTAGGTCGAACAATTTTAGTTATTTGAGTCAACAGTGATGTGTTCGGAACACTAAAAACGAAATATAACTAAAATATAGGAAAAACACAAAAAAGAACTGAAAATGCGACTAAAAGAAGAAAAACACCAAAAAGGAAGAAATACAGCTAAAAGACGAAATACACTAAGGACGAATGCACTAATAGACGAACTGAACTAAAAGACAAATACTAAAAGACAAAATATACTAAAAGACAAAATACACTAAAAGACAAAATATTTTTGAAGATGTTTTAAAAAACGTCGAGACTTGTCAAAACATTTAACTTACGAAATTACGTTAAAAAAAAGGGATAACACGTCCGAGTCAACTCGTTGCTCGGGATGATCAGTTTTCTTTGTTAAGCGTTATTTCCGTTTTACATCATTCTTAAACGCCAACTATATGAATAGGTTTGTCGCTAGAACCGTGAGATTATTTCACTTGATTGATTCCTTTTTGATCCCATAACCCGTATAAGGTGAGTTCATAGCCCCACTCTTTTACTCGTTTTGAATAAATGTTTTATAACTTGGGGTGAGAAACATTGCTTGCTTTTAAAACTGGACACAAGTACTTTGCGTGAGATTTTCCCTGTTTACGTGTTGCCTAAGTAGCGGGTTTAGACAACTACTTTGTCCCCACATAATCAAGAACCGCAATCTCTTGACATGGAGGGACCGATCCGAAGAGAGCACGAGTGTTATAAATATATCTAATTAGGGACTAATTATCCCTATCGTGTAAGTAGCGCTCACTACACCCACGGGCACCCCGATAAACGTATATATACCATTCCGAAACTTAAGAAGGTAAGTCTGGCCCAGTTACCACCGGGGGCCTTGTTTCAATAACCTAGCAAATATACTATGCTATAAACGTAATTATCTTCGGAGTCATGAGCTTAGCGCAACGTAAATACCTTTTTATGTGAAGTTGTATCTGTTAAAACTGTCGCATACGTTTTGATATCTTGTGGTCCACTATAACAATGTTTGAACTAAACCTATGAATTCACTCAACTTTATGTTGGCGTTTTAAGCATGTTTTTCTCAGGTGCTTAGCATGGATGTTGTTGATTGACTTATGTGAAGTCTATTTGCCTGTACCGGTTTACCAGAGATTTATCTATGTCTTTAAATACCGTTGTTGAACTTATTTAAGCTTCCGCATTTTAACTTCGAATCTTTTAAATTTAATCGATGTAAAACTTATTATTATTATTTTAAAACTTTGCAACGGTTTTTATTTTTAAAAACGTACCCTTAGAGGTCGTTCTTTATGCTTTGTACTTGAGATGCTCAATAAAGTCACGCCTCCGGACACGTATTTCGTCCAGGCCCCGTCTGGGGATGTGACACTATGGATATACAATGAGACATATGAGACACTAGGGAAAGTGATACTTTTGTTACAAAAAAATCAAGTTGTAGCTTTTTGTACCAAAATAAGCCACAAAAAATAATATGTAAACACGAATACAAAACACCCTCGGTTAGCTCTTGACATCAATTAACACAATTAATAAACACCTTTTCGGGGGGTCGGGATTGATCAAAATAAATAAGATAAGCCATGGGTGTCTCTAGTGAAAGAAAATAGAGAGTGGGTGGAGAATACTATGTGTTATTAGATTAGGAAAATAAAACAATAATGCACATCCACACCCCTCATTGAGAGGCATGAGGGGTATATATAGATCTATCTTAAGCTATATATGCCACTTATATAATATTAGTACTTGCGTATAGCAGTTGGTCTATAGCTAGTCCAATTCACGTGTAAGAAGCCAGCTTTGCAAAATAGTAATGCTAACATTATCTTCCCGAGGTATGTGTTCAGACTTGCAAGTGATGTTAGGTTGAAGAATATCTTCCTAATGGTTCTTTTGAAAAATTGCAAACGCATGTGCAAGACTAAAAGGACCACCTATGTGAATCATGAAGTTTTTGCCGTTCAAAAAGCTGGGACGTTGCTTCTATATGTTCCATTAATGGATAAGGCCACATGGCTTATAATATGCCAAGTACGAAAAATAGAGTGTTATAGAAAACTTATGAGTAATAATAATTCATGTATTCAAATGAGTTGACAGGTTCAATCGTTACGACACCCTGATCCTTGAGTATTTGGAATGTGTATTTTACTAAGATGAAATTTCTATCGCAAGACATTTTCATTTATGCATTTGTTTGTTTTGTTATGTTTGTTTTATATACTTGTATATATATATATATATATATATATATATATATATATATATATATATATATATATTAGTAAATCAATGATTACACTAAAATGGGGGAGGGGGGGAGTATTTGTTGGTGATTTTAGTGTCATCAACTATTTTAGGTAACTGGATTTACTAGAGACTTATGAGTTTTCATATTCGGCTCGGATACGGGTAAGTTAAGTGTGGAGTGCACACTCGTTGAGCTAATATGTTTTTTACTGACAAAAGTGCGGGGGAGAAAAACAATGGGGTCTGCCCCCTTGTAGGGTCTAGGGGCAGAGCCCCTTGCTGGGGTATATTTGGTGCTCCAAATTGGTTAGCCGTTTTTCCATATTTTTCTCCAACCATTGTGACTATTGGAAAAATATTTGTGACTGTTGGTTTTCAACCAACTTTAACTGCCATAATTGCCAACAAGAATATGTTTATTAACAGATTCTTTGGTCTCATTCTGACATACAAAAAATTCATACAATTCCTCTTTGTTCCTGCTTTGTTCTCGTATGCTTAGAAACAAAGTGTTTTCTTCTTGAATTATCCCGATAAGGATTTTGTGATACCCAGACACCAATAGGGTCGAAATACTTTATACGGAAAGTAAACTCATCACGATTCAAGCAAGATATCTAAGATTATCATCACACACCCTAACCTGATTTCTAACAATATGTATACGACTCATGTGTGTTCTACATCAAGTGTTATACTGTTATGTATGTGACTCACTATCCTGTGGTGGCTCATTATCCTATGACCATAAAGTGTTAGTTTCTTATGTATTATATGTGATCTATGCTGTTTCAGGTTTTATAAGCGTCATAAAAATCTTTTCCATCTACAACACGTACACTCATAGAGAACACAGATATATAGAATGCAGACAGCTCGATGGTCCACCTTTGCCAATAGATTTACATAAGATACCCTAGACGACAGATAAGTATAAGCCACGATAACTTCTTGGCACTGGCAAATCCATGAAGTTATCTTCTTCAAGAACTTTTAATGACTCAGATAGTATATCAAACACAATAGTGATTGATGGATCTATACATATGAAAAAACACATACATACAGCTAAATACTCAGACAAAAATAACCATATTAGAGTATCCGGGTACTAATGAGTTTAAAGCATGTTGATAGCAACAAAACTAAACCATTCAAACTCCAATGTTTCCATAACTTAAAAACAAACAAGGTGCTATCTCAACACTAAGCTTTATATTACTAGAACCTCCCGACTATATTCCTTCATTTACTTGGGGAAAGAGCCATGCCACCTAAAACTGACCATTTCCCCAAAACCTTGCTTCCATTAGCTGATTAGTTCAACCAATGAACGCAAGTATACAAATATAACTACCTAAGTGCACCTTCTCAACCCATTGTTCTCCTCGATTAACTTATCAACACGACACTGAAGAATGTTGATCATCACCTGGGCCCGCATCACTTCAATCTTCAGCTGTTCCTTCTTCATTGAAACATTCATGACCTCATTTTCCAAGTTACTAATGAATTTCAGATACCCTGGAGGCACCGAATTCTCAATGGTAGAAGCGTTAAATGACGTTGAGGTGGTAAGAGGACGGCTTTTTTTTGCTGCAATTGATTCTAGCAAAGGATATTCCACAAGTGCAGATGACAAGTTGGTAGCTGTCTGATTGTGACTGGTTGTTGTTGAATCCTTAAAACCATTTGCATTGCTCGAATTAGGGTCACTTTGTTTTAACTTTTTGGTAAGCAAAGAGAACGTTTATGGCTCTGGTTTAGACACTTGATCTTTGGATCTTTCCCTTTTGCAGTCAGGAGATTTATGTGAGTTTCCATATAAAATACAGCATGGTGTCATCAATCAAGAACCCCAAAAAATTCAAACAATATGATAGAATGGAAAAAACATAACAAGCACTCAAATGTCATAATGCTCATTGTTCCACTAAATTCGGATCTTTTATGATTGAACATGACTATTCTTGAATCAACCCTATCTCGTGCTTTGGACTATTTGTAAAAATCATCAATTAGAAGTTCTCTTTAGAAGGTCTAATCAAATCTATCCGGCATTTTAAGATAAAAAGGGAGGAAAATAACTTGGCTGATCTCTCTGCGTATAACCAGATGGCAAGGCAGTCATGTTCTTACAGAGGTTTTTGTGTTACAAGTTCTAAATTTAAAGTTCTAAATTTAAACAGATTGAGCCTCCCACCTTGCACACTTTAAGACTTTTACTGTAACAATTCGCATTTTTACGTCATTTTACGTTAATAAATATTCAACTAGTCATTTTAAACTTTTACGCGTTCGCTTTTAATTTTAACCGTTTAGTTAAATCACGTAAACTAAAAATTAACATTCAACATAAACGAACATCAAACAAATAAAAGTTTACGTCAATTATGTGTTATATAATTATTACGACGCTAATTTATAACTTTTTATATTTTATTTTCATACTTTACGTAAAACGTTTACGTTTCGCGATATTTAATACTTTTGCATACATGAGAACCTTTATACCTTTCTACACTTAACCAAATACCCAAAATTATACCCAATAACCAAAAATTATATAATTCTTACACCTAAACCCCACCCAAACCGTCCCTATGTATACTCATACTCATAAAATCCATACCATGTTGTTTTAAGAAATACCATGTGCTTAATTTCCCATATTTTACACAAAGCAAAAGCCCCATCACTTCTCATTAAGTAGTCATTCTCAAATGGTCTCCCCACATTCAACAAGTCTTAGATTATACTCCCCATGCAAGACTTATCAACTTTTCTTACACCTTATGACAAAACCACTCCAACCCTCCCCAAAACCATGGCTCTGTGCAAATGATTTTCTAGATATGTTTGGTAGAAATAAGATCTTAATTGCAAGTAAACATTCACTTCTCATTTCTAACACTTAGCAAAAATTAAAACTCCCTTCTCTCCCAACCAAAACCCACGGCTTAATTTTGGCCAAGAAGGTTTCCATTTTCTTCCATATTCTTGATATTACAAGTCAAACAAGGTAATATTATCGTATAGTAATGAGTATCAAATGTTTTCAAGAATCAAAGCTAAGGTTTTCAAAGGAGTATTTGGGTTTATAAAAAGGATTTCGGGTTGAAGAACTAGGGTTTTGATTTGTGTTCATATCTTAATTCACTCACATAAGGTCTAACAAAATCCTTACACTTTCAATTACCTCATTTATATACATTCATATTTATTATTTTGGTACATCACCACTAGTAATATTTAATAAAGTTTATAAATAAATTATTATGAGGACATTTTATTCGAACATAAATTATTGGACATAAATAGTTGGACACAAATTAGAAGACTTACAGTACACTAATGATGTGGTATTAGTTGATTTAAAAGGCTTGTACAAAATAAAGTTATAAAATTAATTTTTATAACATATATATTCGGACAATTTGTAGGTTCTATAAAGATACAAATTTTTATAAAATATAAAGGCTTAAGATTCAAATAATATATTTCAAGACGATTCCGTGCATATAAGGAACTCGCAAAACAGAGCTATAACGAAGGAGATACGATTTTTACGAGATTAAATATATAAAAAGTACTTTTATATATAACAGTTTGAATTAACTGTTTCGGTACAGATTTTTATAAAATTTGTGAACATTTTATTTTGATATATTATCTCGTCACGATTTCATACATAGAAAGAACGCATAAAACGGAGTTAAAACGAGCAAGATATGAATTTTAAAAGATTTCGGAAAACATAATATTTCTCACAACTTTTGCAAAGCTGTGAAAGCTGCGGAAAAGCTTGTGACATGGAATCTCGTAGTTTTGAGGGCTTTTCGTGTACGATTCGTGCCAAAGTATAAAACTGCAAAGTTGTCCGGAATGATGTTATACTATACATATCAAGTTTTCGGAGACTAGACGTGCATAGATATTTAACTACAAATTATAAAAGCTAGATAACTTTATATTAATTTTTCTGCACTATTTTATTGACATGAATAGTGTTGGTTCATTTCAATAAAAACCTTACAAAATGATGTAACATTACCTATATAAAATTTATACATGTTTTTAACTTTATAAATATGATTTTACAAAGTGATTCAACTATTGATATAATATCATTATATAAATAATAAAAATATTAAATCAAGATTTATTAACAAATAATCAATTATTGGACAAAGATAATATTTTTACGAATGCATATACTTGGACACTTATTTAACAAGCACGATTTAAATATTGTTTCAACATTTATAAATTAAACAAAAACTATTAGGTGGTGATATAACTTTATAATATACATCGTTGTATTTATTTTAAATACATCGTACTTATACGACCTATAATTAATTAGGTTACATCCTGGCATTTACAACTCATTTACATACTTGATTTCATAACTTGGCTACATACTCGTTTACATACACGTTTACAAAATTGTTTACATACTCATTACAAACTCCTTTACATGTTCGTTTACAAACACATATACATGATTGATTACAAACTCTTTTGCATGAACATTTACAAACTCATTTACATGATTGATTACAAACTCTTTTGCATGAACGTTTACAAACTCATTTACATGATGGATTACAGACTCGTTTACCTACTTAGTTACATATCTCACAGTGGGATGCATTGCTTGTTTTTCATTTTTGGATGCAAGTACATTACTTTACTTTTGAAATGATTACGGATTAGCTTAAGGGGCATGAACTGTTAATTATGATTGGTAAGTGTGAGTGTTATAAAATAGATCGATTTGGGCGTGACAACCCCATTCGGGTGAGTAGCTCTCACTAGTTTGACGGATTCGACTAACAAATGTATACCATGTCGGAGCATTAAACGACACTTACTTGAACACTTATAGTGCCTGAAAATATTGGCATACATTACAAGTCTGAGCCTCAGTATCATGAACTTAGTGTAATCGTAATCACATTTTTGTAACTATTGTATGTGTTACAATGATCACGCACACTTTATGAATCTTTGAACCAACATTTATACTTACGTTTTTGTGACTATTATAAGGGTTGAAATGGTCATACACACTTTACAAATCTTTGATTTCCAACATTCATACTTACATTTTTGTGACTATTATAAGGATTGAAATGGTCATACACACTTTATAAACCTTTGTTTTCAACATTTATACTTATATAAACCTATAAACTCATGAACTTTATGTTGACACTTTTAAGCATGTATTTCTCAGGTGAACAAGCTACTTAACTGATGTGCATTAGAGTCCAAGTTTTACAAGATTACTTTTCAAACGACACATTTATAGGTCGTTCTCTCATGTCTTGTGCAATGGTATTATGAAGTAACGTTGCCGGACCCTTATTCCGCTACGACCAAATTTAGAGGTGTTACAAACACAACTGAGGCCATTTGAAGATGCGTCGTAATAAACTTTCGATATCATCATTTCCTTCATGCAAAACTAAAATTTTTGTCTGACTTAATCTCTACTTTAGAATCTGAAAGGCAATCTCTTGATCTTCACCCCATTTGTATTTTGCATTCTTTTGAGTGAGCTTAGTAAGGGAAGATGCAATTTTGGAAAAATCTTGAATGAAGCGGCGGTAGTACCTTGCGAGACCGAGAAAAGTTCTGATCTCTATGGGAGTTTTAGGCTGCTCCCAATTCATGATGGCAATAATCTTTGCTGGATCAACTTTAATGCCTTCATTATTTATAACATGTCCTAGAAATTGAACTTCTCGGAGCCATAATTCACATTTGGAGAGCTTAGCATAAAGCTTTTCTTGTTTTAGCATACTGAGTACTTGGTATAAACGAGTTTCATGATCCTTAGCTGACTTAGAATACAATCTTGATGTTCATTGTTAAAACGCAAATAATCTGAATTATTTAACTCGGGGACGGCAGACCAATTCATAGGATCCATAAATAGGCTGTCTGCTGGGGCATTCGTAAAGCCAATGGCATTAACCATGAACTCATTAATGCATTATCTTGTCCAAAAAAGCTATTTTTGGATATCTCTCTTCTCGAATCATTAACTGTGATATCCTTAAATCTTAGATCTCTTTTCAAAAAGATAACTTGTTGACATGAAGCATGAATAATATATGCGTCATAATTCTGGGTAACAGGGTACGGATTTTTGATAGTGACTTTATTAATCTCCTGGTAGTCAATGCACATCCGCATGCTACCATCTTTATTTTTACAAAAAGGACTGGAGCTCCCCATGGGAAACTACTAGGGCGAATAAAGCCCTTATCTAGAAATTCTTGTAACTCTTTCATTAATTCTTGCATCTCAGATGGAGTAACCTGTTAGGAGTTTGTAGCAATGGTAGTAATTCTCCGAAATGTGATCAAATACGGATATTCTACTTGTTGTCAGGTGGTTTAGACTCATGGACACTTCTTCTGGAAAGGACATTAGGAATTCACCGTAATTTCTAGAATTTTATTATAACATGGTGTGGATTTCTGAGTATCAATAATATAAGCTAGATAGGCTTGACAACCATGCGACAAATGGCTCTTGGCTCTAGCATATGTATAGATAGCTAGAGAGGTTTTCTTTACGGCTCACCCATAGATGAAGACGTGTCCTACACCTCAATTATGGTCTCGGTTCCTGATTAGCTTATTTTGAAATGATTAATAGCGTTTCCCAAATTTTTTATTTGCTAAGCCAATCCATACCTTCACTACATCAATCGCTCCCATAGCTTTTTTTTATGGTCATAGGATTCAGATCGATCGGCGTTATTTTTCATTGTCAATTTTACTTCTTAATTTGTAAAATAAGGTTCGGCCCACTTGTTATAATCTTACTATTTGCTATCTTTACATCTACATGGGGGTTTCTAGCTGGCTGAATTCGGGCTACAATGAAATTTCGACTACAACAATTCTGATACTCAAATGGAATTGTATTGCTACGAAATCAAATATCAACACACGTGATAGTAATAAGTTTATGATAGGTACCTGTCATACAGTCGGGGTGCCTCCTTAGCTTCTTCAGTTTTCTTCATCTGATAAACATGGCTCGTTCGGGTAGGCTTGTAGGCCTTTGGGAATCCAATAAGACTAGGGGCTCTAGGTGGTTTAGATGTTGGTGGCTCCCCATATCTATTCGTGTTCCTTCTTGGCTCTTGTTGTCAGGGAGGAGGAGGTGGTCTAGTGTTGGGAATGACTACAGCCGTATTGCTTCGGTTGATTAATTTTTCAAAATTTTTTGGGCGTTTGTTTGGGGGCATTCTCTGCTTATGTAGCCATATTTGCCACAACTAAAACATGTCTTGCTACCCGCGCAACACTCACCCGGATGGAATTTTCCACAATTGGTAAAATGTGGGTATCCTTTCCTCCTCGAACCTTAGATAACTTTCATTAGACTTGAGCTTCTTACTAGAAGAACCACCCTGTTCAATCCTTATTTCCGGTGGAGACCGCTCACGTTCACTACAAAAAAAATGCCATTTAGTGACACACAAAAAATGTCACAATACGTAAAATAAGTGTCACTAAAGGCTTTTTAGACTTTCAGTGACAAAAACAAAAAGTGCACAAACGACGATGCCACTAAAAGGTTTTAGTGGCAATTTTTGTTGTGTTGATGCACACTTGAAGGCTCTAGTGGCACTTCATAATCTGTCACAATTACGAGTTGTATAGCAGTGTGATATCTTAGTAAGTGATGGTCATTAAAACATTCCGTAGACTTGCTATAGGATATCGTAGTCTTTCAGGGAATTTGGTTTAGTCTAGTTGGGCTAGTTGTAGGGGCTCAAGACCTTTTGTTCTATGTACTGGCCCCATCTCAAGCCTTATAAACAATAAAACAACTACACTACACCAAACTGAAGGTGATCTGGATTTAATGTTTGATGTATGTCTATGATGATTTTATTGGTGGTCAACCGTCAATCTGTCCAAGAAATGCTCGGCTGCTCAAGCAACTCAAGCTTCTTCAGATCCAAATGCAACACTCAACTTAACAACACAGATTCAACAACGACACAATAATTGCTCCTCTCAAGCTACAGATCTTTACAAATACTTCAATGGAGGTTGACGAGCTTGTATATACAAGAACTTGTTCAGCATCAAAACGAAACCATTGTCTGACATTGTTCCAAATGCTATGTTCCGTTGAAAATAAGTTTGTAATTCCCTTTGCTAACCTATATACAAGTGATGTTGAATCTTCATCCTCATCAATTGTGGATCCATAGAACATGCTACGTATTACCACCACTTTAACCCTCATGAGTTTCAATGGACTAAGGATCACCCTTTGGAACAAGTGATAGGAGACCCATCGACCAGTTTTGACAAGGAATCAACTGCGATTCGAATGGGGACATGTTGCATGTACGCACTTATACGGTAAGCAATGTGGAACCCGAGATGTCAAAGAGGCTTTCATGACTCGACCATGCATCGGATTGAATCAATGCAAAGAAGGCTTCTTCAGTCTAAAAAGGCTTGATTGTAAACTGGGTAGTTAGTTCCTCTTCCGGATAAAACATAAAAATCACCTCTTACGTTGAATGGTTATTCAAAAAAAGCTTGATGATGAGAACACAGGTCATCCGAAAATATGTCACCGTCTGGTTGTGAGAGGGTACCGCCACAGAGGTAGGAATAGATTTTGTAGGAATCCTTCAGATCACTCGTTGTAGAATGGAAAGCTTATAAGGATATTTCTTGGATCATGCTGCACACAAATCAATTCATGTGTTTTCAAATGGGACGTGAAGCCGCTTTCTTGGGCATGGTTCGCTCCAAGAAGATGTGTTCGTGTGTCAACCTGAATGGTTTCTTCGATGTGAGCATTCCAAGCCATGTCCACAAGATTTAAAGAAGGCTCTATATGGGTTAAAGAAGTCCAAGGGACATGGTACTATTGAATTGTCAAAACATTTCTCCTTCAGAATCACTCTTCAAAGGCCAATTGATCCTAAGTTGTTTATAAGACGCTTCGACGATGAATCTTAGTGGTAAGGTCTCTGTGGATGATATTATCTTTGGTATCTACACACCCCTGGTAATACCACAACTATTTTCTGGACTTCATGTAAAGCCGCATTTGGAAATGTCGAATGATGGGGACAATGACTTTTTTTCTTGGTTTACAAGTACACCAATCCCCCTGTGGCACTCTTCATATCACAGTCCAAAATTCGTGTTAGAATCTTCTAAAAAATATCGGAATGGATTAGATTGTGATCCGTTGTACATCCAATGGAGATATCAAAATGACAAGCCTTGCACCTTGATCAAAATGATGTCTCCAGTTCTCGATGCAAACAAAATATCGTAGCATGCATTGGTGCCTATTGTATCTTAAGTATAGTAGACGGACATTTTACCATGACTAACTTGTTTATTGTGTAGTACAGGCTAAGCAACGAGAAGAGAAATGAAGCTCCTCAAGGAGGTTAAAAGGATTTTCGGTATCTCGAGGTACCGTTTTATTACGGCCTTTGGTAATAGAAGGTTTTGGTATTTGATCTAACTGGTTTTTCATGATGCTGACTATGCGGGATGTATAGATCAACTTCAAGAAGTACTTACGTGGAGCTCAATCTTAGGTGAAGAAGTTCGGTTAGCTGTATCAAAGAAACAAGACTGTACGGTGCTGTTAACCGCGGAAGCAGAATATGTGTCTCTATCAGTTTGCCTGTGCCAGTCCTTGATGCGGACACAGTTAAGGCTATGGCTTTCTCTCTTTCAACTAAGATTCAATCTACTGTGATTCGAAATCTGCCATAGCCATATCCTGCAAAACAGGTTCCAACACTCAAGAACAAACACATCGTGGTCCGATACCTTTTCATAAAGGAAACCACGTTGGAAAAGGGTACACTTGTAACTGTATTTGTGTCAAGACGGTTTATTACCAAATGGACAGACTCTTCACACTAAAGCTCTTCCAGTAGACGGATTCAAACTATTTGGTTCGTAGCCTTGGATATGCGCCAGTTTATAATCTAGGAGCTTGACGTCATTGCAAATCTCAGTGATATTCATTGGTATATTGTTATCAGGAAAAAACAAAATACAAAAATATAAAACCAAGAGAAAAAGAAAAATACAAAATATAAAACTCATAACAGCAAAATATCAAAATCAAAAAATTTCAAAAAATACACATAAAGTTTCCGTCAGCCGAATGTCTCATAGACAATCGATGTAACTTTTGTGCATCCATAGAAATGTTGACTTATATTAACCCTGGTAGTGAATAATTGAGTTCGGCGAGAGTTTCAAATGCTTTTCAAACATGTCCTTTCATTTTTTTCTCGACGACTTCTAAGTAAAATGTCAGCTTAGGAATCGGTTCTCTTACTAAGAAAGGGAAATATGTTATTTATTTCTTCATTATCCCGATTACAACGGAAGCTCATATCTTATCGGTTCTTGGCAAAGTCATATAAACATTCAAAGTTTTGAATTGTCATGAGAAGTCTTAAGGTAATCGATTGGGAAATAAGATATATTCTCACTAGGTTACATGTGAGCTCAATCTTTTCAAGTATTCTCCAAAAGAAAATTTCAAATTCTTTTAAAAATTGTAGTGCTCAACAAAATCCATCCACGTTTTCAATTATATTCTATAATTGAGGGGGAGTATATTACTTATAAATTCTTCTGCTTGCACTCCTGTTTCCCCAGACTTTGTTAGAGGATCATGTCGGAATTTCCGGACATTAACATTGTTTTAATTTAAACTTTTGTTCAAACAAATTGTAAACTCATATGCAAATTTTTGTGGGGGAATGAATAGTGATTAAAACTGTGATCACTACGGAATTAATATGGATACCGATCTTCACATTATTTATGTGCCGTTCTAAACCTCGCATGTGCTAAACTATTTATAATATGGTGCCATATGTGCTAGGGGGGGAGCTTTTTGGTAACTTCTGGGGAAACAAATCAATGTGTCTCAAATGATTTCTCAGACACGTTGATTGATTTTTTCTCAAATGGTTTTATGATCTTCATGGCAATATCTCAAAAGGACGACAAACTGTTATCTTCTCAGGTTGAGTTATAAGGCAGTCTTAGGTTAAGGTATATTCGTTCCATGATCCAGCAAGAAATCGGAGGGATCTACCAAGGAACAACTCCCATTAGATAGGTAGAAGTCTAGGTATGATTGGAAAAAGGAGTAACAGTGAGAATAAGGGAAAAATGTGCCGTCTGAGATGGTCTAGTGATGGAATATTCTAACATGGTTTAGTCATGAAGTCTCGGTTAGCACTGAAAGTGGGTTGAAGAATGAAAATAGAATTGTAGGATAAAAGGGTGAATACGAAAGGTAAGCCCATCCTTTATACCTTAGGACAGAAAACCGGGTCTATGCATAATCTATTCGGTATTCACAAGTGATTTCTGATATGAAGACAGTATCATGGACCCAGTGATGAAGGCACAACCCTCATTAGCGCTAGGAATCTTCTCAAAAGATTTCTGTTTCATTTTCATCGGAGATCATCACATTTCTGATCTGCTTTCTTCTTTCCCGGAGATCGTTGTTTGATAGTGAAAAGGTTGGCGGTCGCCCTAGCTCCGTATTACAAATAACAAAAGTGCACTATAGAGTCTAGAGCCAACGAGATCCATCAAAAATTCAACTAGGACCAAAATTCAATATACAAAAATGTTGTACATCATTAATTTAAATTTGGTATCATTAAGTCCTACGCATTTATCAATATGTGATAATGCCCAGAACATACAGAGTGATACTCTTTAGTATTACACAGTGAAGATGGAAATCCTTCTTGAGCCAACATAAATCAAGTTTCTTGGGAGGTGCTTGCGAGATTCTTATTTGACATCAAACTTTGTGTCAACTGGAAAGAAACGTTGGTGCGATTATACAATGTAATCAAAATTGTTCCAGTATATGAATTGACGACCTCACATCAGAAGATTTGTATCTATTCTGATTCACTCTTTACTGTGTTGTATGCTTTGAGAGCTCCGAGGTAACCGAGAACGGCTAGTGCAGCTGCGAAACCCTGTCAAGGAGATTCTTTAGAATTCTACCTGATCACAGGCAGTATTTATACTGATTATACGGGGAACCGTGGTTATGCCAACCATATTCGACGAAGTGACAAAGACACTTTCGTCTCATATATGTTTATCTCTAAACCTATACTTGCAGGTTTCCTATCCCCTCTCATGCTATGGTAGCAGATTCTAGAGACATGTCGAGTGTGCAAGATTCAAGAAATCCTTGCTCAATCCACAAAGTTTATTAATGACTTGATATAAGCTTAACTATACAAAAGTCTTCGCAATCTCTGTATGACCATAAGCACTTCCTCTAAGAACATTTTCGTGGTTACAGTAAATATGTTAAAAGAAAATGTTGAGGGAGATTGTTAGCAAAGATTTCAAGACCGTGAGCATGAGGGTGGAGACACAAGTTCGCCAAGGCGGCATAAAGAAAGGATAAAAGATTTAGATATCTCAGTTAGTCAAGACAAATCAAGGCAACAGACACAAGATATTAGTATTTTGTCAAAGTATATCAAGTTAAAGATCAAGATCCCAAGTCCAAAGCATTCCAAATGGGCGGATCTTCAATAAAGAATTTCACCATGAATTCAAGGCTCCAAGTCTCAAGACGTCACAAGAGGATCCTCAATTGATATGACCACCTCTTAGGGGTGATTGTTAGACCGTGATATTTAGTAAGTGATGGTCATTAAACAATCACCGAGCCTTGTATAGGAAAAACGTTGTTTTCTCGGGAATTTAGTTAAGCTGATTGGGCCTAGTTGTCGGGATCAAGTCCATTGGTTCTATGTACGGCCATTAATATGCCTACATAGAATAGTCCATCTCTTGAACTATATAAAGCCCTCTCCAAGTATGGAGAGGGTGTTCGTTATGGTCTTCTCTATTTTTCTTTTTGTGACCAACAAGTAACCAATTTTCTTTGTTTTATTTCTCTCTCATAAAATCTATTATTTCATATTTGTGTTTTGGTGATGAAATTGATATCCTTACGCATGGTACAAAACCATTTTGTGGCACTTACGTTGTGACATTAAGTAGGCGTTGTGTCAAAATACACAAATTGTTGTAATCTCATATATAGTTTGTACCGAAACATATCTCAATAGTAATGTCATATCACTGCGTCACATTTCTATATCTACAGAGATTTAGTCAAAAACAAATTTTCATTCAACCATTGAACATTGCACATGAAACAAAAAAATCACATAAGCTTACATCGAAACTGAAAATCTTCATTTAATCAACAAGCTCTGCCATACACACGTAATATATATTCAAAACAATAATACATGATAATTTAAACTAAACTAGTACAATACATTTAGTACAACACAATGCTTAATAAATACTAAGAGAATACAGGTTCATCCTTCATAATAAACTACCTCCATATTTGTCTTTGAAGCCTCAATTTTGACACATAAAAAAAAATCACAATATTTATATATGAAATTACTAACGATGTAGAACAAATCTAAAAGATGTCACACTTAAACAATTTGTAACAACCAAACCTGGTAATTAGTGTTGATCCATTTTTCCTTTAGCCATATCAACACTTTCGTAGATATTAATTATGAAGAGAGTGATGATCCACGGTTTCAACTTCGACTTAATAACTTGATTCGATTCCTTGCTACAAGACTGAAAACATTAATAAGAATCAATAAGAAAATATTGCCCAACAAATCAATTTAAAGGGAAACAAACATATTAATAGACATAAGGCATAACTTTTGAGATCTCATTGATTATTTTGAACACGTTACAGGATCTAGTTCATATTTGATCTATGTAATTAAATTCACTTTTATAATACTCGGAATCATAATAAAAAATAAACACGAGGTATGAGATTAGAAGAATCGCAGGTGGGAACACTTACCTGGCTTGGTAAAAGGATTGGGTAAAGAACCATGGCAATGAGAAAAATATAAACTATGCCGCTATAATGAAGGGTATGGTTTTTAAATGCCAAATCGCATATGGAAGTTTGATGGACAAAAAGCCCGCTTATTATTTCTAAATTTTTAGCAAAGGCCGCCAATATTAAGGAAACTTGCGAACTGCTTTTTATAATAATAGTGACACAAATAGAAAAAAGTGAAAGACCATATATATTGCAAAAGTATTTGATGGCATAAAATGTAAATGTGACACTCAATCTTGTAAGATTATATGAAATAACTAGTTTGTGTTGTTACTAACCATAACATTTATGGCACAAAGTGTAAAGTGTCATTAAATCTTTAATATCTTTAGTGACATATATAGATATGCCACTAGAAACGTACTACAGCAACACATCTATATTTTGTCACAAAAAATGTGTGTCACTAAATGGCAATTTTTTATAGTGTTTCTTGGTCTCTTGTTCTCGTTCCAAGGCTGCATTCATAAGCTCATCCATATTCTTCCAATCCTTTGCTGAAACAAACTTATGAATCTCCTTCATATGCATATCAACATAATGGTTCATGAGCAACTTCTGATCATTAACATATTTAGGTAGAAAATGTGCTCTATCAAGAAATGTCATGGAAAAATCATGCACGGATTCATGTGTTACATGATAAGTGTTTAGAAAATCCCTCTGACTATTTTTAAGTTCAGTCTGTGGAGCAAACTTCTGAATGAATAACTCCTTAAATTCGTTCCATGACAAGTTTCAGGCAACATTAGGCCCTTTTACAGCAAGAGTATAATTCCACCATTCTTTTGCATGACCACGAAGAAGATTGACAAAAGACTTAACCTATAATTCTTCAGGTAATTTGGTTGTATCAAATGCCCTCTCAACATCTTGAATCCATTGGTGACATAAGAAAGGATTGCTTTCCCCCGAGTAAGATGGCGGGTCACAAGCCGAGAAGTCTCTATATGTGACTTCCTTTACTCG
>BQNB010029945.1:390-54500 GCA_026074375.1 Tanacetum coccineum
TTCATAGTGTTTGTACCTCGTTCTAAAAGCAGTCTTAGAAATATCTTCATCCTTGACTCTTAGTTGATGATAGCCTGATCTTAAGTCAATCTTTAAGTAAACACTCGAACCTTGAAGTTGGTCGAATAAGTCATTGGTCATGGGTAATGGGTAATGATTCTTTACGGTGAGTTTATTCAGCTCTCGATAATTGATACACATTCTGAAAAATTTGTCTTTCTTTTTAACAATAAGACAGGAGCTCCCCAAGGTGAAGTACTTGGTCGGATAAAACCTCGGTCTGCTAACTCTTGTAGTTGATCTGATAATTCTTGCATTTCTGAAGGAGTTAATCTGTAAGGTGCTCGGGCTACTGGTGTCACTCCTGGAATTAAATCTATTTGAAATTCTACTTAGCGAACTGGAGGAAGGCCGGGTAGACCTTCATGAAAGACTTTCAGAAATTCTCTAACTATCAGTGTATCTTCTAGTCGTTTTTTGTCTGACTTCTTCTCCATTACTTGGGCTACGAAAAATTGATATCCCCTGGATATATATCTTTTAGTTTTAATATAGGATATGTGTCTTAGTCGGGTTTTACTTCAATCACCTCGTATGATCAAAGTTTCACTGTCAATTGGGATGTGGACGACTTTCTCGTCACATATAATTCTAGCGTGATACTTGGATAACCAATCCATACCAATGACGACGTCGAAACTACCGAGTTTAATTGACATGAGATTAATTTCGAAAGATTGGTTCAACAAAATCAAATTGCAACTTTGGATAACGGTATTAGTGCCTACTAGGTTTCCATCGGCCATTTCAATGTCATAAGTGGTATCTAGTGTAATTGGTGGAATATTAAGCATAGAAGCAAGAGATATAGATATAAAACTTTTATCGGCTCCTGAATCAAATAATACTCTAGCTAGATGTTGGTTTAAAAGGAACGTACCTGTGACTACGTTCGGGTCTTGGTGAGCATTCTTGTCCCTCAGCAAGTATGCTCTTCCATGGGCATTGTTGTTTGCTTTTGGGCATTGGTTTCTGTAATGCCCTTTTTCTCTACAGGCATGACAAGTTATGGATATTGGTTGTAGGTTTCTTCTAGTGGTTGGCCCTTTATTTTTGTAGTTCCTGGTCAGATGACCTACCTTGTTGCAAGTCTGACACTTGACAGTGCAAGGTCTTGTGTGATGCAAGGTGCACTTTTTACACAAGGGAAGGCTTCCAGTATACCTAGTGTTTTCAGTTGGGGTGACAACATAAGCCTTGAAGGTTTCTTATCTTCTATTCTGTTATTGGTGGTGATCATTGTTACGGTTGTTATTACGGTTATTTTGGTAGTTGTTGTTGTTTAAGGTTCTTCTATCATCAAACTTTCGTTTGTGATCATTGGTTCCTTATACAGAATTATGCTTTGTTACCTGATCCATTAACCTCTGGGTTATGGTAATGGTTTCCTCTAAAGTTTGAGGCTTTGAAGCGATAACCTTCCCTTCAATACTTCTGGGTAAATCCCCGATGAAGACTTCCATGAGTTTCTTAAAATTTGGCACCATAGTTGGGCATAAAACTGTTAATTCCTAGAATCTTCTAACGTAAGTCTTGAGATCATTTTCTTTTACAGTTAGATTGTAAAATTCATCATCCATTTTCTTGACCTCAGTTCGGGGATAATACTTCTTTATTAAGAGCTTTTTAAATTCAGACCCGGTGATCTTATAGGCTTCCTCTATTCCAATAGGCTGGGTGAATGAATTCCACCAAGACAAAGCTTCTTCAGTTAGAGTACCAGTAGCAAATTTCACTTTGTAGTCGTCGGTATAGTTGCTACGGGAAAATACTGATTCAGTTCATTCAAACCAGTGGATGAGGCCAACATCGCCTTCCATACCTTTGAAATTGAAAGGTTGGCAGCTCATAAACTCTTTGTAGCTACATTTTCTTGATACATGAATTTCTCTTGGTCCGGTGTTCCTATTGGTATTGTCAGCATTTGCCATGGTAGCAGCTTGTGCTTCTAGACATGCAGCAACACTATCAGCAACTAGTTTCCTGATGGTGGCCTGAGTCATGGTTGGTGCTGCAGATGTTGATGTCCTCTTGGGAGCCATTCTATCAACATTTACAAGACAATACAAAATAAGAATCCATACAATGATATAGTCATATCATAAGTCATTGTCAAAATTTTCATACATAGTGATATTGAAATCATTTGACATAGATACTTATTTGATACAAGTTCTAACAAAGAAATACACATCCTTTGATATTACATTGCAGGATATAATGGAAAATTTTGGAATCCAAGACTTCCAAAGATGAACACTCTAACAAGCATCTGACTTATTAGGTTCCTCGGGGACTGGTTCACTTTCCAATGGTCACGGTATGATCCATAATGAGTTATCTAACTCTGCGAAGATAGACTCATCAAAGGGATAGTCTGGCGGTGGAGTTGTTGACCTAACTGGTGATGAAGATCCAACTGATGAAGACGGAGATAATAAAATGGGTGATCCAACAAGAGGCTTAGTGTCTCTAGGTGGTGTAGGTGGGATCATACGTTCAATATCTTGAGCATTAATCATATTCGGATACAAAGGTTCGAGAAAACCCGGTGGTAAGAGAGCCATAGTAACCTGGATATATAAAGATGAATAACCTTAACACATGGTATATGATAGACAGCCACGACATACATAAATAACAGCGAGGTATAATGGACTCACAACTTCATTATGTAATAAACAACTTGTCTACATATTTTACATATTCAAAATTTGACAAGTGTCATTATTTATGCTACACATCCCATGGTTGGATTCTAAACAAAAGCTGTAAATGACAAGGATCTAGTCTAATAGTCTGGAGGTCCTCCCTTGTGGTTCTTGAGCTCATGGATTGTGTCCAAAAGACTCTTCATATCTGATCGGTGGTGAACCTGGATATCCTCGATAATCATCTCTAGAGTAGAAATCCTGACGCGAGCAAGAACAATCTCGTCCGTCATGCCTTATTTGCTCTCTCTAAAATCCAGCAATCTAGGTATGGGCTTCTTGAAGTTCGATTTCTAGTTGGTCAAAATCTCGCTGTATGATTACTCGACCATTACCAAGACCTTCTATCTTATCTTCCATATGCTCAATGCGCTCGAGAGGGAGCTCATCTAAGTGATTTAAAATAGTCTCGATTTGTTCCTCATGGCGCTCCAGATGCGTCTTATGAGAACTCTCTCCAATCTCAAATACTTGAGGTAGGGCAGAGAAATCAGTAGAGGAGGATGATAGGAAACGGGTCGTTTGCTCGTTTTTGAATTTCAGGTGGCAAATCTCCTCGGGAGAAGAAATTCAGGAATCAATAGTGGTGGATGGTCGGTAACACTGAAGATAGAGCAAAACAGTCGTGTGGGAGCAATATGAGCTCGTTTGGGGTGATGGAATAGTTATTCGTAATAGAAGCATTTTATGCTTGCAATCGACCCTTCATATACGGATCATCGTGGAAGAAAGGTAAGATGGGTACGAGGCTAAAAGATCTTTAGATAAAATCCTCTGAAGAGTCAAGAAGAATAATTTCTGGTGAGACTGTGAGGAATAGTCTAGAGAAGCTGAGGTATTTAGTCAGGAGTGGTTGTATGTAAGGAAAAGCATCCTCAATATTGGATCGGATAGGATCATAATAGGGTCTGGATGAGCACATAACTCTTGTAACAAACCTAGTGTAAATAACATAAGTTATTTATATAATAGTTATGTATCTTTACATACTATTCAGGAAATGTAGTGGCACGGAGGACTTTCTTGGATGGAAAAATGTAGAGATAGTAGTTTATGTTTTAACTTGTTCTCTATAACAGAGGCTCTTGATACGATTATAACCACCCCCTTGTTTGAATATAGAAGGCGAAGCTAAATTGGGGTATACTTCATGAACAACAGTTCATAATTATAGAAAACGGACTCAAAGGAGACATTTTTAGAAAATTTTAGTTATCATTCAATATTATTTAAGAGTTTTACAAAAGGAGGTCCCAAAATACATATGAAAACATAAAGTTTGAATGATAACAAGTTTGGACGTCCTCAAGTCCAATGCCACTTCGTGCCATAGGTTGCTCAATTACATGAGATAAACATGCTAAAAAGGTTAACACAAAGGTTGAGTGAAATTCACGGTTCTGAAAAAGTAATAGGTGATATACCGTTAATGTAATAGTATAATTGCAACGAAGTACAATTATCTATGGTAAAAAAAAAATAAAACACAATATAATATTAATGCTCTAAGCTCATGACACCGAAACCTTAAGATATTCATAAGTTATTGCCCCAGCGGGTGCTTTGCCAAACACCCGGAGTTCCTCAAATGAAATGGTCGTGGCATGTATGTAACCAGAAACCTGGTCGGGAAAATTAGTCACATAGATCTATTCATGGCATTCTGCGTTAATCGCAAAGTTAAAACTAACGGTTCATGATAGTGGGGCCTTTATGGCAAATTGAGGTACTCTAGGCAAAATATATCAACGGATAGCATTACGTTGGAAAATACTTGTATTTAGTATATTAGGCAGTGTATCTCCCCACGGAGTTTAGAAATTATGTAAAGGTGGACTATGAAATCACCTTGATAAGGTAGTTTTGATTGACGTCAAAATGTGCTTAATTGGATATAAACGGCTCTCGTCACGCCAACCCTGAGGTTTTAATTATGTCCAAAGTCTTAGTTTGATTGTTTCAAAACTTTATTTCATAAAGTTTAACGTAAATGTTAATTTGGTTTAATAACTTGTGAAAATATCGTATCACTGTTCGGGTTATCATAATCCAGAGGCCATGTAGTAAACGTTTGAGGAGCTAGGACACTTTAAAATATAAATCCAGCAACTCGTTTTAAACGTTATACCAAATGGAAACCCCTCACATGAAATTCCCTAGTAACGTGATACGTTATAATTTTTATGATAAGATTTTATCTTTTTAAGTTTTCTTCAAAAGCTAGTGGATGATAAATTATGTTAAATATTTAACATAATTGATTTATATGTTTCGATCGATGAATGAACGATAAATGCGTCGGGTTTTAATAAAATCGAGTCTTATAATGTTTAAATATGTTTTTATTTAATATATAAAAATGTTACATTTACACCCTTAAGAATTCAAAAATGACAATATATATCCTTGATATAAATTAATTTACAAATTTAACCCTTTATATATAATTTTAAACATTTAAACCTTTAACTTTGAAATATGGCAAAACAGGCCCCTGTGGTTTAATTTTGGAGTAATTACACTTTTGGCCCGAAAGTTTAATAATTTTTAAAGTTACAATATATACCCTTATGCATGAAATGTTTTGCGTTTTTAGTCTAAATTCCATAATCTTTGTATTTTTGATCTCAACATCAATTTGCAGCATATAGCTTATTACTATAAGCTAAAATAAGTAAGTTTTATGAGCTTGTAGCTTATGAAAAGAGCTTATGAGCTTAAAAATCCAAAATGGGTACGTTTGGTTTAGAAACAATAACCCGATGGGTTAGGGCTTTTAGGATTAGTTTTAATGATTATAAAAGTGATAAGTGAGCTTATAGAAATAGCTTATTACAACAGCTTATGGCTTATAGCTTATTAGGGTTCAAAATTAGGGTTTTAGGGTTTCAAAATGTTATTTAGGGCACGGTTTGGTTTAGGAAAATCAAACGAATGGTTTTATGGTTCAAAGACTTATACAAGAGGCTTAATTAAAGCTTATAAAGGATTAAAACATATCAAGAGCTTATAGAACAAGTTCATACGACTTACTAGGGCTTATATAGGTTTAAATGACTTGGTATGGATCGTGTAACCTTCAGGAATGAATCAAAAACCTTTTTATCTTACTCCTTGGTCCTTTCGTGGCTTATACTTCTTCTCTTTCTCTTTTTTGGCTTGAAATAGGTCAAGAACAAGTGTAGGTGTTTGATAAAATTTATGTGTTGTGAATTTGTATTTGCGTTTTATAGTCTATATTTTTTGTTTGCGTTGGGTGTGTGTTTTGGTCCTAAATATTATTAGGCAAGAAGAGGAGTAGTGGCCAAGTTTTGGAGTAGTGGCAAGGGTTAGTAAGGTGACTAAGGAGAGCTAAAAGGGTGGCTTAACAAGGTGTTGGAGGTTGGAAGGGGTGCGGTTTACAAGGAGGTGACGAGAGATATTTTACTTGGTGAGCAAGGGTGTGACAAGGTGCTAGGGTACTAGCAAGGTGGTGACAAGGAGCTAGACAAGGTGGTGGATCATGGTGGTGAGAGGGTGGTTGCTTGGTTGTGGCTTGGTTCGAACTAGTTTAGGGTTTTGGGTTGTTTAGGGTTTTCGAATTAGTTTTTAGGATTTTAGGACGGGTATAAGTTAGGGTTAGGGAGGAAATCTAGTTTAAATGTTGTGCATTGAGTGCTTGTATCTTGTGCTAGAAAGGTTGTACGAAATTTATAAAGAAATTGGAGGGAAATGCATATTTTGAATTTTATGCATTATCGGGTTGTACTTTATGCTTAAACGAGTTGTACATTGCTTTTGGAGGGAAAGGATATCTTAAATTTCATGCATTAGTAACTTGCACACATGCCTTATTAGTTTGTATATTTGTTTTATATGTAAACATTACATTTAGTTAGGGTTTTGATATAAACGTTAACGTATAAAGTTCGTTTTAAAATAACGTTATAAATAATACGTTAAATAGATAACGTATGGTTTTTAGAACATATTACTTGACATATTAGAATGTTTACTTGACATAAACGTTGATGGAATTGGTATTGGTGGTTGCGTGAGCTCATTTACTTTGGAAATGTAAGTTACGTTACATTATGGATGGAATAAAGCAAAAATCTTTCCATGAAAATGGTTGCATCTAATTTAATAGATGGAAATTACACTGAGGAAAATTGCATCTAATTTAATAGATGGATAATTACATATAGGAAAACTATGGGTTGTTATAATTGCTCACAATTTTACATAAGAAATCTTATGTTCTCAACACTTTAGCAAACCATCTACACAACTCTATTTACATAAATTCAAGTAGTATTACTTTTGATATTTACATAATATATTTCGTAGAATAGCAGATTCCGACAATAACATTTTTTTGGCCTGGTCAGCGCAGCATATCTGCAAAACAAAACAAAAAAACTCTAATTCGTATAAAAAATATAGAAACTCAGATTAACAAAAAATAAATAAAAACATATTTTTAAGAATAAAACTATAGAATCGTATTTGTAAAAAAACACAAATACATAAAAAGATACTTACAAAAGTCAGATTTATAATAAAATTCAGGCAAGACCTTGGCGACTTCTTTCCAACGAGTGGTGGCGTCAGCGGCGAGACTTTCCGGCAAGGCTGTCGCGCCAGTCGGCAAGCTTTTTCGGTTATTCTGCTGCCTCACCGATTTTCCAGCGAGGATGTGGCTTTTCCGGCGACATTGTGACTTTTCCGGCTGGTAAAAAACGCAAAAAACATTAGATCTGCATTTATAAATTATAGATCAATATTTATAAACTATAATTATCTATAAAAAACAGTAAATCTAGATATAAAAACTATGAATTTATCAACAAAAATACCCTCCAAACATTATTAATGGTCAAGATCTATAAAAATAACTAAAAAAATACCTTTAGCTTGAAAGACTCTTTTTAAGTCCGGCGGTGACGGTAGAGGTAAGTTCTGGCGGTGGTGATAACGTCGGCAGTGAAGGTGACGTCGGCGGTGGTAAGACGTGGTCGGTGGTAGGACGTGGGCGGTGGTGGGACGTCAACGGTGGTTAGGCGTGTAAAAATTAAAGCTTTATTTACAAACTTGAGGATGGTTTAGTTAAGAATATGAAAAGCAAATGTTTTGAGTCTAAATTTATGGGTCTTTATTTGGGATCTTTTGGAATTCCTGTAACATATTGATTATGTAACTGTAACATTTATTTATATCATTAACACTGCACATTATATATTCAAAAACTGAATCTTTTATAATATAAGGATATTGTTCAAGCTCATGGGCTCCCCTTATTTTTTACTCTTTAGTCAACAACAACCCGATTCAACACATTATTAGTGTTAACCCCTACCACCCCTCCTACGGTCCTACCTATTTCAATCCTTCACGCACTCCATCATATGTTTACACCTCTCACGTCAATATTAACTCATACGACCATACCTGATATTGTTAGGTTTTAACAAACTAGGTAACCAATTTAGCTACGAGTACGCAGCGGAATGGATCTAGTTTTAGCATATAGATTAACACACAAAAGTAAATAATTACTTACCTCTTGCTATTGATCCTGAAAATGAGTTGGTGGTTAAATTACCACCTTTACGGATACACACACAATCACGTCAACGGAATACGCCAAGCTGTCTAGACTTGACTTCACGAACCAAACACCACGTGTTAAACCGATTACCAAACGCACCCTTGTGAGCTCTTGCAATCGAAAACCAAACACCCCTTAAAGCTTGAACCAAAAATGCCAAAACTCTAAAAGGGTTTTCCCTAATTCGGTTGTACTGAAAACAAAACAAAACTGAAACCCTTAGCTTGGGTTCTTGTAATCATTGAGCGAGATCAAACCAATAACCCTAGATGTGGGTTATTATGTTGTCGAGCAATAGTAGAACAAAGAAAATCGGTTAACCCTTAAAGGGTTTAACCGAATTCGGTTTAGGGGAAAATAGAAGAACCAAAAAACCCTTTAGGGTTTTTGATCGACTGTTTTTGGGAGAGATGGAGCAACAAAAAACTATAGTGAGTTTTTAGGGATTGAATGAATGACTAATAAGGCATAGGGTATGTGTTTATATAGGCACATTACCCTAATCCTTGTCAAACAAGGAAAACATATTTGTCTCCTTTCCCCCCTCTACTTAGCCGACCCAAACACCCCTTCTAGAACCTTAGGGGAGTTCGGCCAAATAATGGCTCCCTTGGGGTTCGGGTTTTGTCCGGTTTAGTCCTTTGGTTTTATATTTAATATATCCATTAAATTAGTTAAACAAGTAACGTAATTAACGACTATTTAAATATTTATTTCGTGAAGTAATCAAACATATTCTTCGTGTATTAACATGTGTGCCCCCAATAGGCTCATGTATTTCTAATGTATAAAATGCGGAACCAACTACTATATTCCAACAGCTCCCACTTAGGAGTTGGTGTAGCATAATGCACTTATACTGACAATGGAAACGTCTAGAAACACTCGCACTTGCCTTTAAATTAGAAATACTTGAGATAAAGTTTCAGGAACAATCTCAGCTTATAATGGTTAACTATTTCTTGCTATTATCATCCCTTTGTTCTAGATACCGTTAAACCATGTATATGGATCCTAACTCATTCCATATAGTTTAACATTCTGTTTCTCGTTATAGAAATAATTTAGATTTACCAAATGTAATTAAGAATCATCTTAAATTAATCTGGGCATGACCATGCAATTATCTGATTAATTCTAGAGATGGACCATGGTATCTTTCTGCACATAACAAGTGGAGGAACAAATTCTTTGTTGACTACAAGTGTTGTGGATGCTGCTTCCCATCACTTCCAAGAATAGTTTTTATAACTACCTTATCTGGATAACTTTGACTTATACTCAAAAAGTGATATCCACACATACAAACCTTGTTTGTATCTCAGTCTAATGATGATCCCTTATTAAATCCTATTTTGTATATATTACTTATGACGAGGATCCAAAAGTAAATATTCGAAGTTTGGGGTATCCAATATGCATCCCTTGTGAATACACATGAGTTTGGTGGGAACAATCCATATATTCAAGAATATCAACCAACACTCACATTTGTCTTATGTAACAATATTCCCATATTGTTAACTAACAATGGACATATTTAGAATGATAAATCATTCATGGATTAAACGTGCAAATATAGAATAACAGTTATTATATGTATGATAACAAATACCAAGTATCTTTATCCATCAGAAATTAAAAATTGTCTTACATTCCAATTATCAAATAACTAAATAAACCCAGATTTTACATGAGACTACTAGCTGGTATCATTCCTATTTTCTTAGTCAATTCATAATGCTTAGGAAATTCTAAAGCCTTTGTAAAAGGGTCAGCTAAGTTGTCATCTGTGTCAACTTTTTCTATCCTCACATCATCTATTTCTATGGTTTCTCAAAGATAGTGAACTTTTGCACGAAAATGTCTTGCACCTTTAGTGACTCCATGATCTTTCGCTATTGCTATGGATCCAGTATTATCACAATACATATTTATGGGTTCTTCAATTGTGGGAACAACACTAAGCCAAGAAATGAATTTTTGAATCCATACAGCCTCTTTCGATGCATCAAAGGCAACCATATATTCAACATCTGTAGATGAAGTTGCAAAAACACTTTGCTTTGTGCTTTTCCAGTCAACAACACCTCCATTTAAAACGAATACATATCCAGTCTGAGACTTCATGTCGTCTGCATCTGTTAGATATCCAACATCAGTGTAGCAAGAAACCCTGAGCTCTCATTTCGTATCACCTTCGTAAACAAGAAACATATCTTTAGTATTGCGAAGATACTTCAGAATGTTCTTAACAGTAGTCCAGTGAAGTTCACCTGGATTCTGTTGACTGTTGAAATCGGCTTGTTATGTTCTGAGCGAACGCAACATCAGGACGAGTACATCTCACAACATACAAAATTGATCCAACAGCCGAGGCGTATGGGACATTTTTCATGCGCTGCTTTTTAGCAGGTGTTGAAGCCCCTTGTGACTTACTCAATTTTAGATTTTCTTGCATTGGGATAGTTCCACATTTGGAATTCTCCATGAAATATCTTTTCAAGATTTTCTCAATGTAAGCACTTTGACATAAACCAATTAACCGCTTTGATCTATCTCGGTAGATCTTAATTCCAAGAATATATGCAGCTTCTCCTAGATCTTTCATAGCAAAACATCTTCCAAGATAGGATTTTACATCTTGTAACATTGGAATATTGTTTCCCATGATCAATATGTCGTCGACATACAAGATTAGGAAAGTGACATAACTCCCACGAGCATTTACATAATATACACATGGCTCATCATGATTTTGACTGAATCCAAATTTCTTAATTTCATCATCAAATCGTTTATTCCATTGCCTTGATGCTTGCTTAAGTCCCATAAATGAACGCTTCATCTTGCATACTTGGTTTGGAAATTTCTGATTAACAAACCCACTGGTTGCTCCATGTACCCTCTTCATTAAGATATCCATTAAGGAATGCAGTTTTGACATCCATTTGCCAAATCACATAGTCATAAAATGCAGTTATGGGCTTGTCAAAGAATCCATAATAGCTCTATGTCTGCAACAGGAGAGAAGGTTTCTTCATAATCAATCCCTGGGGTTTGAGTGAAGCCTTTTGCTACTAGACGAGCTTTATAGGTGTGTACAGCTCCATCCATGTCGGTCTTATTTTTGAAGAGCCATTTGTGACCTATGGTTTTGCCGTTAGGTGGAAGATAAACTAAGTCCCAGACTCCATTGTCTCTCATGGATTGCATCTCCATATTCATAGCATTAAGCATTTGTTTGATTTAGGATCCATCAAGGCAGCTTAATATAGTTAGCAGGTTCACCAAGATCCCCTAACTCATGTTCCTCAGCATCGACGTGTAAACGCATTGGATCTAGGGCATGACGTGTCCTAGTGGACTTACGAATAGGATTGATATCACTTTAAGGCTCATCAATTTCTTGATCATTCTCTTCATGATTTAAGCTAGTGTCTATAGAAGGATGTGTATCTTCTTGAATAATTTCAAGATCTTCTAGACTCCCACTTGCTTCTTGAGTTATAAGACTATTCTCAAAGAATTCAGCATGCCGAGCACAACAAAATATTTGTTCTCGGGTGTGGTAATGTAGAAAGAATATCCATTGTTTCATTGGGTATTCCCACTAAAGATATACCTAAAAGATTTAAGTTCAAGTTTATCAGTGTTTGGTAAGTGTATCACGCTGAGAAGATGCCTCACAACAGACTTTTAAGTTCAGACAACTTAGGGGTTGCCATCCATACTTAGTAGGTGTTTTATCACCTTCATAGTTGGAACATGTGAGATATGCGTGCAGCAGACTCAATGGTAGAATCACAAAAGGAATTTGGAAGAGTAGTTTGACTTATCATGGAGCGAACCTGTCCTAGTAGTGTTCGATTTCTCCTTCAGATTCCACCATTTGGATATTGGGCGTGTAAGGGAGGAGTTCTATGGTGCGATAATCCCTTATACTTTAGATGATCCAAAAACCTTTGACTCATATTTCCTCTACGATCAGAAGTCATTTTTAGTGACCTTATTGGTCTTCCCGAGTTGGTTTTCTACTTCCTTTTGAAATATTTTAAAAGTTTCAAACACTTCATGATTATGTTTCAGCAGGTAAACATATCCATAACGACTAAAGTCGTCAGTAAAAGTGACAAAGTAGCTAGCTCCTTGTCTTTACACAATCTTAAATGAACCACAAACATCGGTGTGTATTAGCCCAAGTAGATATTTAGCCCTATCCACTTGATATGAATGACGTTTTCTTGCCATCTTTCCTAACATGCAGGAAACATATTTTTCAAAAGACTTAATGTCAGTTGAATCAAAAAGTCTATCATGTTGCAACTTCTTAATGCGTTTCTTGCTAATGTGTCCAAGACGACAGTGCCACAAGAGAGTAGAGTCCCAAGTTAAGTTGGCTCTTTTATAGCTACACACTAACATAGGAATATCATTTGTATTAGAAGAAGACAAATCAATTTCATAAATATCATCCCTTGGGATTGCACTAAAATAAACCAAATTATTCTTAGAAACTGAAAGTACATTGCCATCAAAGTAGTTAACAAAACCATCGTCATACAAACGTGAAACTAAAATGATTCCCCTAGTAATAGAGGGAGCATAATGATAATTGTGTAAAATTAAAACTAGTCCACTAGGGAGACACAAGTGAAATTCTCCATAGCTGCCAACTCTACACGATTTGACATTGCCTATGTACAGATTAAAGCTCCTTGGCTTCAGTTTCCTACTTCCTAGAGACCCAGAGTAGTTACTACAGATTCCGAGTTACCCACAACCCGGTAATCGTTAAACCCAAGATTACTAGGAAAAGAGTGAGTTGAGTTCTATGGTGAAAATACCTGTAGTGCTAGCTCCTTTGAGATAGCTTCACTTTTTAGCCATCGGCGAGATTACACGGGACAATTCCTTTCCAATGAAAAACTACTTCACCACATTGGTGGCAGATCGGTCCTTCGCAGGATTATCTTCTTGGGTGTCTAGGAGAATTCTTGGGTTTAGGAGCATAAAAGAGTGGCGCCTTGCATAGGTGCATACGCCCATCTTTGCTTTCCCTTTCCCTTGATTCCCCTTAGCAGCCTTATGCGGTTTCTTTTTTTGGTTTTTTTGGATCCTTTCGGCTCTTATTGCATGAAGCGCAGGTGCATCATCTTTTTGTGGTAGAGTTTGATCATGTAGCTTAAGCATGGCATGCAACTCAGTCACGGTCTTCCCCATGCCATGCATGTTATAATTTTGCACCAAACTATCTACTTCCTTTCTTAGACGAGACCAGATTAGGACTCATACAAGGTTTTGAGTCATGGCAGGACCGAGACGTTCTAGATTGTACTATGTGTACTCTTCATTTTGAGAAGTTTAAGAGCTTACAAACCGGTCCTTATTCCTGTTTGCACCGCGTGAAATTCTCTCACGGTCTGAGAAGTTTTCCTGAGCTGCGTGTTATGATACCCATTTTCAGTTCATTTAGCATCATCATAGGCACCACAGTTGTTCTAGATTTCTTTTGGATATCGGGTCCATGGTATAAGCATAAAGACCAAGTCAGTAATTTCTTCAACTGCCTTTGACCCAAGCAGAGTGGGTGTTTAGGACATCCGGAGGAAGTACTTGTCCTTTTGCAGGAACTGGCATAGGAGGAATTGGCTGCTCTAAAAATGGAAACTTATCTTCAACTAATAGCACAATTTGAAGATTGCGGTACCATTCGATAAAGTTTGGTCCAATTAGTTTTTGTTTCTAAAAGAACAACCTGAATACCAAAATGTTTTCGACTGTGGTAGTCATCTACATTCAAAAAAAGTTCAATTTATTAGTATTTTTGATAATTTAATTCTTAATAGAATTAACTACCCAATTAATTTACTATCTAAGATCCAACTTGACCTCCACTTATTACCAAAGGTCTGACCAATGAGTAAACAAGTAGGGCAAGAGGAAGGGTAAGCGGAACGGAGCGTTAATTGCCCTGTTGATGCAACTTTAGATTTATGAGCACTGTCATAACACTAATAATCATATGAATAATGTCATGTGCCTGTTTAGTTCTCATCTCTGCCTCGGGTGCTAATGGTCTGACCAAGCATACGCGATTTTTAAGTAACAAGCAAAGAACGTGCAAAAATCGCCAGAGGTCTGACCAGTGAGCGAAATTCGCCATGGGTTGGAATGACCCTAAGGTCTGCCCAAAGAGGCCAAGCCAAATGCACGTGTTCTTGGTTGGCTGACATAGATTTAAAATTTTTTCATAGAGGTATTCACATAAAAGTGTCAAAAAAAAATGTACAAAGAGGCATGCAAACAACTTTGTAGCACTTATTTTAAAACCTTTTATAGATGACATTGTAGTAATACATTGGTTCTCGGTAACTCCAATCGAACGTACAAAAAAGCGAAGAACCAGGTCAGTGCGAAGCATATTTAAAAACCTGGATTCTTTAGGAATGTCCGCCTTAAACTTCTCTTATAGTTTGTTCTAGTGGATGAGTCGTACTTCCCAATAATTCATAATATCTAGTTTTTATTTTTCAAGAAATCAAGTTTCATAGTTTAATGTCTAATTAATTTTCTTAAAAATCAATTTTCCACGAAAGAAATGGCAGATCATAATGAACATGTATTATTAAGGTGTAGAATTAATAGACCAATTTTAAATATCATTCTTTCTTCTCTAAGTATTGTCTGCGTTGCTACATATTAGGCATGCAACGAGTAATCAAGTTAAATTATGCACATAAATAAACAAACTACAAAAGATGACTTTAAATAAACAAGTAAACATGTAATATCTGAGGTCTCTTGCGAGTCTTCCCTAATTGGAGAACCATAAGACTGAATGTAATGGTAAGGTCGACCTTCGGTCGGTCGTCCCATGTGAAAGCAACTAAGGTCGGTCGTCCTATTACCTAGACCGAACTAGAATAGTCCCCCAACTTTGCAATGTTTGGGTCGTGTAGAAGACCGAGTAAATGAAGTCGTTTCCTATAAAAAAATTATCCCTTTATTTTCTATAAAACCCAACATCTTCTTTCCTATTTCACTACATTAATACATCTTTTATCAAAAACGAAGTCACACTACAAACAATATGTCTCAAATTAATTCCGAGTGTTTGTTTTTCGATGATACGGATGATGAAGCGGAAGTGAATAGTTTACTCTCTGGTTTTTTTTTGATAGAAGTTGCTTGGTATTCAAGCTTCTACTACCTCAAGCCATAAATACACACGAAGCTATATGCCTAGAGATCGTTACGGTGCTCATGACCGCTTAGTTGCTAGTTACTTTGCTAAAAAACCATTTTTACAACGCTATTATTTCGTAAACGATTTCCGAATGAAGGATCGCTGATCTCACCGCATTGTTCGAGATTTGTCTGCTACTGTCCCTGAATTTACAAGAAGGTGTGATGCTGTTGGAAAAGCTAGCATCTCTGCTTTAGTGAAGTGTACCTCCGCGATTTGCCAACTAGCATACGCTGCTGTTCCAGATTCTCTAGACGAATATTTACAAATTGATGAGAAAACTTCTCGTGATTGTTTGATGCATTTCTGTAACGGGGTTATAGAGTTATATGGCGGAGAGTATTTGCGAAGGCCCTCGCCCAAACTACCGTCTAAAAAAACTCTATGCTTTTCATTAGAGAACAAACATGGGTTTCCTGGTATGATAGGCAGCATAGACTGTACAAAATGGTCGTGGGCTTAATGTCCACAAGCATACCGTGCTCAATTCAGTAGGGGTGATTCCGAGTCAGAGCCATTCATTTTGTTAGAAGCGGCTGCCTCACAAGATTTATAGATTTGGCACGCCTTCTTTAGTGTTGCAGGTTCGACAATGGACGTTTAACGTTTTACGTCAATCCCTTGTGTTTTAATTGATCATAATGTTAGGAAAAGCACCAGAGGTTTCCATTCGTGGCTAACGACGTGCTTATAAATGCGGGGATATAATCTTACTGATGGGGATATTATCCAGTTTGGGCTGTTGCTTAGAAGTTTATTTTGCAGCTAGGGTCAAATGACTTGTGAAGGATAAGATATAAGGCAAGCGCATCTAAAGCAGGAAAGAAAAGATCTGAACGACTGGTTTTTTTTGGCGTGCTAAAGAAAAAATGGGCTATCGAGAACTCTCTGCACGGTATACGGAGTTTAAAAGGTTACGACATTTGAATGTACACTTGTATCATATTACATAAAATGATTCGCAAAGAAAAAGGAAAGGCAATCTCTCCCGACTTTTATTCGGAGGAACAACATCGTGAAGATGATCCTGTAAGATCGGCACAAGATAGGCTACGAGTTATTAGAGAAATACACGACGAAGAAATCAATCTTAATTTTTAAATCGAATCTAGTGGAACACTTTGGCATCGAACAAATGCAAACTAATTTATGTAAATTTTTTATCTTCCGTAATTTTTTCGTTCTTTTCTTCGTGTATTTTTTTTCCGTTTTTTAGTTTGTAAGTTTAATTATTACTCTGTAAGGTTTTTTTTTTAAATTTTGTTTCGGTCGCTTTTGTGATTTCACCACTACGGTTTTGTTTGGTCATTGTGTGGTTTGGTGAGAGAGAAAGCTGGAGTTGGCGCTGACATGGCGGTGTCTCTTTCGTACAACTACGTTAGCTTCAAGACCCTCACTATGGTTTCATTAATGTATCTAGATCGCCTCCATTCATCACAAAAGTGATGAGTGGGGGTCTTTAGGCGGGATACAGGAACAACATAATCAGACTAAATATTTAAAAGATCCAGTTTCTAAAAATAAAAGATTTTATTACCATAAATAAAAATCAAGATCTTTTAGATATATAGTGTGATTTACTTTCCTAAATCATCATAATCAAAAAAGAAACTAATTTACTAAATTAACAATTTAATTTTAATTCATTTTTAACCTATATTAACAAATAATAATTTTCAAGATCTAGATCTACGATATTTAATTAATTATGGCAAGAGTTTGCATAATCTTTGCTATATTTTCAAGAAAACAATAAATAAAATATAAAAAGCAGCAAATCAAGCATGTGAATTAAATCTAGGCGTGTGAAAATTAAGATGATATGATTCAAAAGTGTACCTAATGCAAAACCGAGTTGACCTCGTGATGCCATGTTGGGTTTTAAACAAACTTGGGTAACCAATTAGCTACGAGTACGCAGCGGAATGGAATCTAGTTTTAGCATATAGATTAACACATAAAAGTAAATAATTACTTACCTCTTGATCTTGAACTTGAAAACGAGTTAGTGGTTAAATTACCACCTCTACGGTTGCTCACACAATCACGTCAACGGAATACGCAAGCTGTCTAGCTTGACTTTACGAAACCAAACACCCGTGTTTAACCGGATATTACCAAAACGCACTTGTCTAAGCTCTTGCATTAGAAACCAAAGCCCCTTGAAGCATGAACCGAAAATCGCCAAAAACCATAAAAGGGTTCCCCCCCTATTGGTTTTACCGGAAAAACAAAAACAAAAAACTGAAACCCTTAGCTTGGGTTCTTGTAATCGTTTAGCGAGATCAAACCGAAACCCTAGATGTGGGTTTGTATGTTGTCGAGCAATAGGAGAACAAAGAAAATCGGTTAACCCTTAAAGGGTTTAACCGAATTCGGTTTAGGGGAAAAGAGAAGAACCAAAAAACCCTTTAGGGTTTTCGGTCGACTATTTTTAGGAGAGAGGGAGCAACGAAAAAAACCTATACGTGTGTTTTTAGTGGATGATATGAATGACTAATAAGGCATAGGGTATGTGTTTATATAGGCACATTACCTAATCCTTGTCAAACAAGGAAAACATATTTGTTTCCTTTTCCCCCTCTACTTAGCCGACCCAAACACCCCTTCTAGAACCTTAGGGGAGTTCTGCCAAACAATGGTTCCTTTGGGGTTCGGGTTTTGTCCGGTTTAATCCCTTGGTTTTATATTTAATATATCCATTAAAATTAGTGTATACAAAGTACGTATTTAACGATTAATTAGTATATTTATTTCGTGTAGTAATCTAAACGTATTCTTCAGTGATTTCAAGTGTGTGGCCCCATAGCCTACGTTATTTTTAATGTATAAATGCGGGGAACCAAACTAATCATATACCGTACATATGTTTCATTTTAATTACTCGATCTGTAGTTAAAAGGTTAACTTTATTATTTGTTCTATCGACTTCACATTTTTATTAATCACTTTTAACTAAGATATTATATCAGTACACAAAGTTTAATGGAATTAAACTATTGACCAAAAAGAAACCTTGATTAAATGGAGATAGAATACGTAGTATAAATATTCTAATGCAAATCACCAAAAATCAAAAGAAATAACATATGATTTACTAATAAGTACATAGAACAAGTCAAAAAAATATATACTAAAACTATACACAAAATTAACTAATATCAATTGACTTTTAATAAAACTAAATAGAAGTTACTATATGATAAAAATGGAAAGGAAACTAATCTAGATTTAGCTAACAGACAGTATAAGAACATTTTTTGTAACATAAACTCTTGATTAAAAATTCACACCACAAATTAGAATAAAAATGTTTTATCGTATGCTCCAATAAATATATCATAGGATCTCATATTTCAACTCCAAGCTATGTAACAACTAGAGAAAAGCATTGAATACATTTTCTAGTTACTCTTTTTAGTAACTAAAGTTTCACTATTATCAATGTTACCATAATAGTAATTAAAACAAAACGTTGGCTTCTATTATCACTGACAAATATAGTATTTACTAACAAAAGTACACAAATACAAAACTTAGCTCTTTTGCCTACAAAATAATATTGTTGTTGAATGAAAGATTAAAATTCTAGACATATAAAAATGACATAAATAATAAATAAATAAGGGAAAGTGAGTGTGAGGCTGTTAAGTAACCTAAGCATAGGCCGTTTGTAAAACCCATTAAAAACTACGCCATTTTATTTAGAAATATAAAAGCCTATATCTTTCTCCAAACCACTCTCTTCTTCCTTCTCCCATACTCAAGATAACCAATTCAAATCGTTACATGACCACTCACATAACCATGTGTTTTGATAAAAAAAAGTACACACATCTATATTTCAAAAGGGAATTAATCACATCATTTATCACTACCAAGCACCTCTTCCATTCTTTGATCCAATTACCAGACTTTGATTATCCACGTCGCCTCAGAGTCTCTACGGTAAAGTTGATTCCTTATTTTACTCTATAGTTAAAAAATATATATTGTTAGAGTTTATGCATAATATGTGTTTGATGAAATTCTCAACTGAATCACTTTTTGAATTTTTATAGAATCAAGTGTCTCAGACAATGTAGTTTGCAGTTTGTCTCACGTTAGCAACACATACAAACATGAGAAGGCATTCATGCCTTGACAATAAAGTGGCATTCTTGACTTGGTACTTTGGTTCATGTACAATTGCAGGACTTTGCGTTTGAGAAAGAGGTAAAAGAAAAGTTTTACTCAACAATTATGATCTGGCTATACTTTTACTCAACAAAGAGTTAAAATTTATGGACAAATAAATCCCATATTGAAACAAAACCAAAATGCATTAAAACAATGTAGTCTTATAAATTTAAAGCTTTTGAAACACATCAAAGTTTTTGGCGCCGTTGCCGGGGAGTTTGTTGGTCTGGTTTTCATTCAAATAGTGGTTTATACTTATTTGACATCTCGTTGCTATGCAATTTTCGTGTTAAAACTGCTTAAACATCTTTTGCTACTGAAAGTGCGCCGGTTTTTCTGTTTAAACTGTCGTACTCCCCTGGAAATACTAAATGTACGCCGTACTTACTCCTAAGTACGCTGCACTTTTTTGACTGCAACAAAATATTTTCTTGGATTGTGTCTTAAAAAACCCATAAACCAATTATAATGCTTAATTCAGGTATTGAGAGCATGAGGCTTCTATTTTGTGTGATTGTATTGCTTAAATTATTGCATTTGTATCATTTGCCAATTAAATAGAAATTACAAAAATATTTGTGTTCTTATTTGATCTATACTTGTGTGGATTTAAGTTGCTTTGTTGCTTGTTCTGAACAAGATCTATTTGTTTATATTATGTTATTGCTATTTGAGTGTTTGTGTCGTTTTGTGAATCATAATAATATGCTTATGCTGAACCTGAAAAACCTGCAAGTGCGCCGGTTTTAATCCAAAACCGCCGCACTTCTAAAAAATCAATTTTTTAATTCTGAGTTATTTTTCTTTCTTCATGTTTATCTTGTTTTATGGCATGTTTATGTTTATATAATAAAACGTGTTTTGCTTGTTAATGTTGTCTATAAAGCTTCTATGAAAATCCATAAAACCCATAAAAAATATAAAAATTCGAAAAAATTGTAGAAAGTACGCCGCACAATTAATTTTGTGCGCCGCACTTTGCACCTGCATTATAAAAAATCCGGATTTGTATAAAAATAATAACCAGATGCAATTTATTTATGTTTTTATTTGTTTGCATTTGTTTTGCTTTCTTGTGTATGTGTGTTTGCTTGCGTGCTTTAAATAAAAAGAAAAAAGTAGTAAAAATTAAAAAAAAATGTTAAAAACCATAAAATAAAATAAAATAGTTTTCTTATCTACCTTTTTAATATGTGTGATTGTGTTTGTCGTGATTGTTTGTGTCTGTTATGTGTTAATATATGTATTGTTAACTAATAAAGTGTGGGAAATAAATAAAATAAAAATTTACAAAAATGTGTTTTCTATCATAATAAAACCGCCGCACTCATCTTTGTGTGCGGCGCACTTTTTAAATTTTTATCGCGCCAGTATTTTTGAATATTTGAAAAATAATAGGTTATAAGTACGCCACACTTTCTTTCAAGTGCGACACACTTTTGTTTTGAAAAAAAATTAAAAATATCAAAATTAAAAAAAAAAAATTAATAATAATAGTAATTTTGTAAATTATTGTTTTAAACCTTAAATAATAATTATGTGTTTAATATATATGTTTGTCTTAAAACCAAAAAAATACAAAAATACAAAAAGATTTTATTTTCGTCATTAACTTTTTTTTATTTATATATGTGTTTTGAGTGTTTGCATATTAGTAATTATATTTTCCTTTCTATGTTATTTTTCATTTCGTAATGTTTTGTGTATGCTTGTTTTACTAAAATGTATATAAATATAAAAAAAATTATAAAAAGTTTTGAACTTTGTGGGTGTGTTCGCTGGAAACCCTCACGAGACTATAACTCGTCCACTCGGGTCACCGAGGGGTTTAAAGGCTTGTTGCATACGCTAAATGCAACCGTGGTGCCTACGAAAGTGCGCTTTTCGGTTTTGAGTTTTGTTTGCAGTATTAAATAAATAGTGGAACTTGGATGGTAGAACTTAATAATGCTTATCACTTGGGGGCGATATATTTGGGATTCTTATATTACATGTGGTAGTAGAAGGCACATGCTGGCATTTCATTAGCGTCGTATCTTTCAATAATTCAACTGAGGCACTTAAGAGCCCGGGAAGTCTTGTTTCCTATATTTATTTTTCCTGTTTGTCCCACTTTTAAATTATTATCTAATTACGCATAATGTTCAACTTAAGTGGGGGGGGGTGGAGAATGAATTGAAAAATCAAACTCATTATTAATTTGTAACTTTTGTTCGCCCTTAGTAATCTAAAAATTTATTCTTGTTTTTAAATTTTTTTGCCACTTAGGTTAATATATTAGAATAAAACGTAGTAAATAAATAAAGTTTGAAACCAGAGATGTGTCCCGATTGATAAAGCAGATCCGACTCGGGATTGATAACATTACTTGGACATTTATAACCATTCCAGTAAATATGTAAGGATTTTGAGCCTGTATATAGCATATGTAATTTATGCTTGATTCCTTTGTTTGGTGTGGCCCGGGTGTATATATTAATTCTAGAACTTGTGCTTGAAATCATTACAAGACCGTAGTGAGATCACGTTCGCGTGATATATGTATTTTATGTGATAAAGAGGCAACTTAGGATTTAACCCAAATAGCCATTCCATTTAACATATTATTCTTTTAGCTAATTACACTGATTAGCTAACCACACAAATAAAACCCTTATGTTAGCACTCATCTTTTGTGCTATATACCCCTAGTTTAACCCTCTGAGCCATTCTATTCATCTTTCTCATTCAGAAAAAAAAATACAAAAATATATAACCTTTAACCTAACTTACCCCTTGTCAAAAGTCTAAACGGTTGGTTACTAGTTGCTTGGTATATTTGGTGGATGTGCTTGTTCGTATATGCTTATTGTAGCTACGCCGATTCAACGAAGGATGAAGAGTGCGCGCTTCGTGTTTCGTAATTGATGTGGTATATATTTATTCGAAGTATGAGGTATTGTTAGTTGTTGAATGTGATTGAAAAAAAAGAAGTGATAAAAAAATTGAAAAAAAAGAAAAAGAATGAATAAGTGTTGTTTGTTAGATGGAGGTTGGTTTGTTCAATAACCTCGCGGGTTTGTGGATTGACGTAGCTAGCAACATGGGTTTCTTGGACTTGTCAACATGTATATTAATTATAAACCCAATTCCAGTATATGTTTCCCATGCCTTATCCACACCCTTATAAACCCTTAGCCTGTACATTACAACCCGAATAAAAGTCCTCTTTTGATAAATTTACCTGGTGCTTATGCCATGTCGGTGCAGTTTTGTTTCTTGTATAAGCCTATGGTATGAAATGAATCATGTCTGAGCAATTGTGTGTGATTTCTCTTTTACCCTCTATTACATCATATACTAGTGTCTGAGTGAATTATACTTTCCTTCTTCGTGAAGTGCTTAGTCATGTTATTCAGCTTGAGAATCAATGGGTATTGTCAAACATCTTTGTTTTCGCATATTAAAAAAATTTCCAATTTTTTTTTCATAATTCTATGTTTGTTTTGTAAAGCTTATTTCTTTTCCTTATTTTGCTTAGGATAAGCAAACCCTTAAGTGTGGGGGGTTGCTTGCGCCTTTTGCATAGAGGTTGACCTAGTGATCTAGAAAATAGTGGGATTGATGGTCAAGGTGGCCAAGTAGGTGGTCAAGGTACTAAGGTGAATAATGGTGTTGACGGAGTTCCTGACTTCTCTACTATCATTGCACAACAACTACAGAACTTACTTCCCATTATCTTAGCTCAAGTAGGCGACCAAGGTAGCAATCTGTGGAATGGTAGGAATCAAAACGATGATAACATTCACATTATACATATTTCTATAGGTGTTATCTGTGATTTTATGTATATAAATTGGTTAATAATAAGAAATTTCGATACTTAATCAAGTATATTTGCTATTGTAGGTTCTATGTACGTGTCGTGGAAGAAAACGGAAGAATACACGAAGATTTGAAGCTTTAACGAAGAAATAACTCAAGCTGAATGCTTTCGGACACCTGTTCACTGTTTTGGTCATAACTAGGTCATACGAACTCCGTTTGACGCGATTCTGGCGGCCACACAAAGATAATTCAATTATATGCAACTTTGAAAAAGGCCAATTGCTAAAAATGCCCCAAAGTATGCCGCACTTCCCATAAGTGCGGCGCACTTTTTCATGTCTAGCGGGAAAGTATCATTTAAGCAAAGTGCGGCGCACTTCACGTCTGGACAGCCAAAAAGTCATATTTATGACTCCCATTAATACCAAACCGATCATTAACCTCCTAACGTGTTCCCTAAGTGTTGTTAGCCTATAAATAGACCCATTTTATGCCAGGGAAATACACACTTGATCAATAACAATCATAGAGATTATAGGAGAGGAGGAAGGATTGGTGAGGATCTTATGATCCGATGATCCAAACACCTCTTTAATCCATGGCGAACCACCATATCACCACCACCACCATAGCCACGAATTATTACTCTCCCACCATGATTTCCAGACCTTTATTCATCACTATTACATAACCTAAACTCATTACTCAAAGGATTCATACCAAATCCTTCCGAGTCACTACCATAAACCTCGTTGCCAAACACTCCATTTGGTGGCACGTTGCGGATTCCCTGAAAAGACGTGACATATCCTTGGGTTAATTCAGTAGCATAGGTTGTTGGTTGATCATGGATACTTGGGTTGTTGGACTAGTGGTTGTTGTAGTAGAAATATTGGTTTTGGTACTTTATACTCGAATTACTTGCATAAATGGATTTTGTACATTTCTTTACTAATAATATTGATATGTTTTCTGAGTTTATTCATGTTTGTGATGTTGGTTATTAGTTTGGTTGTGCCTCGCTTACTTGGACGATATTTGTATAACTTGTGAATATGAGTGCTTATGGATTTGATATTGTTTTACTTGGATCATTGTTTATCTTTTGGTATATCATTGCAATTGAAATAGGCCAAAAGGGTTAATTGTCTTGATATATTTTGAACCGTTTGTCTATGGCGTGTCAATATCATACTTGTGAGAATTGTGTGGTAAATTGATAATCACCCAAGTGGGAATAATTTTAAGACCCTTCCTTATGTGATGACCGGGTTGGGAGGAATTATGATTGTATGCATATTGATTATTAAACATTAATTAACGCATCGTGTTGATGTGTATATAGGCTGAAAGGATTTTATGTTATCATTGGTAGATATGCTTGATATTATGACTTACCCAGTATTCATGACTTGCTTGATTTGTTTATATTAAAGTTTGCAAAAGCTATATCTTTTGTGCTTGGTATTTTGCTCGCTTATACACACGTTTATCGCTATTTGATCAGTGATAATCATTTAGCTTTGTTACTGATAAACAATTGGTGAATTGCTACATATCCCGTGGATGACCTAGGACTTACCTAAAATTCTATAATTACACTCAATTAGGGTATATTGCCCGAATGTTGTGGTTTTTTGTCACTAATTTGGTATTTCTAGGTTATTATAAATTTAAAGCTTGTGAAAACACACATCAAGTTTTTGGCGCCGTTGCCGGGGATTTGTTTAGTTGTTTACAGATTGTTTGCGAGTCTTGTGCATCTTACGTGTGTTTAAATCTCCTAAAATCTGTTAAAATATGTCTGATGTTGCAGAAAGTACGGCACACAATTAACCTTGTGCGTCGCACTTTCCCTGTTCCCGTTTCTTATATTGCAGGTTTATACCGAAGTGCGCCGGTTTCACACCAAAATCGCCGTACTTGTTTTACAAATCAACATTTATAAACTCGCCGTACCGTTTTCTGGCAAACGGAACCCAAAAAATCATTTTTCCTCAGGAAGTGCGCCGCACATACAACTTGTGCGCCGGTTTTCCTGAAAACCCAAAAAGTACGCAGCACTTACACCAAATACGCCGCACTTTTTGCAAATTTTTTGACATAAAGAATCTGATTTCAAAACCAAACACAAAACTAACCCACCAAATATTCTAGTCTCAGTATGGTTCATTGAACATCCCATTTTTATATGATTATAGGCCTTGTAATTTTGTGAATATTTAGTTGTCATTCAAAAATTAAAAAAAACCAAAAAGATTTTTATTTCTATGTTATTTTTATTTTCTTTTTGCTTTTGGCATGTTCTTGTTTATATAATAAAAATCATGCTTTTGTTATATTTTAGTTTTTCTCAACATCAAAAAATATTGATTTTGTATAAAAATATATCAGGTGCGTTTTTATTTCTGTCTTATCTTCTGTAAATATTTGTTATCTGTTTGTTTCTTTGTTTTTTGCATGCTTGCCTGTTTGTGTATGTTTGCCTGCGCTAAAAAAAAGAGGCATAAAAATGTTAAAACTATAAAATCTTAAAAAAATAGATTCGTATTTTCTTTTGTTTAGTTGGTGTGTTTGTATTTGTCTATTAATGTGTTTGCATGTGTTCGTTATGTTTGATAATAAATAATAAGTGAAAAAAAAATCTAAAAATATGTTTTTGTATAATAAAACACTGCCGCACATAGTTGTTGTGCGGACACTTGTATCAATTTTCCCCGCCATGGTATTTTGAATTTTGAAAAATAATATTAATAGATTTCGTTGTACGCCAGCACTTTGTTGTCAAGTGCGACGCATTTCTGGTCTAAAAAATAATGAAAAATATTAATCGTTATATTATAAAAAAAACAATAAATTTTTTTAGTATGTTAGATTTTGGTCTAAATATTTTTATTAAAAAAAAACCAAAAAAGAAAATAATTATTAAAATAAAAAATGTTTGTTTTCTTATTTTCTTTGTAGTTATAAGTTTTTGTTAATTAAGTAATATTATATTTTAATAATGTTATTGATCTTTAACAAAACTCAAATAAAAAAACTAAATATCCAAAAAAGATTTTATGCGTGCTGTTTTTTAGTCAATTGTGTATAAAAAAATAATTGAATATATATATATTTATTATTTAATTTATAATATATTTATATAATATATATTATTTATATATATTAGATATATATATATATATTAAATATATATATATATATTTTAAGTGTTTTGAACTTTTGTGGGTATGTTCACTGGAAACCCTAACGGAGACTATAACTCGGTCCACTCGGCCACCAAGGGGTTTAAGGCTTGTTGCATACGCTAAATGAAAACCGTGTTGCCTACGAAGTGCGCTTTTGTATTTTATGGTTTTCGTAGTTGTGTCTATTTTGCAGATCAAATAAATAGGTGGAGCTTGGATTGGTGGTTGACATCTTATCACTTGGGGATATAATATATTTGGATCAGTATATTACATGTGGTAGAATACACATGCTTGGCGTTTCGTTTAGTGTCGTGTCTTTCAGAATTCAACTAAGCACTTAAGAGCTCCGGGAAGTTTCGTTTCTCTTATATTTATTTTTCTCGTTTGTCCTACTTTTAAGTTATTTTCTAATTACGTATAATGCTCAACTTAGTGTGGGGAAAATAAATTGGAAAATTAGACTCATTATTAAAAGTATAAACTTTTGTTCGCCCTCTGTAATCTAAAAATCTAATTTATTTTTAAATCTTTTGCCACTTAGGTTAATATATTGGGGGGGAAATGAATTGAAAAATCAGACCCATTATTAATTTGTAACTTTTGTTCGCCCTCGGTAATCTAAAAATCTATTCTTGTTTTTAAATTTTTTGCCACTTAGATTAATATATTAGAATAAAAACGTAGTAAATAAATAAAGTTTGAAACCAGAGATGTATCCTGATTGATAAAGCAGATCCGATTCGGGATTGATAGCATTACTTGCGCATTTATAACCATTCCAGTAAATATGTGAGGATTTTGAGCCTGTATATAGCATATGTAAATTATGCTTGATTCCTTTGATTATGAGTGTGCCGGTGATTTATTGATTCTAGAACTTGTGCTTGAAATCATTACGAGACCGCAGTGAGATCACGTTCGCGTGATATAGGTATTTTATGTGATAAAGAGGCAACTTAGGATTTAACCCAAATAGCCATTCCAATTAACATATTATTCTTTTAGCTAATTACACTGATTAGCTAACCACACAAATAAAACCCTTATGTTAGCACTCATCTTTAGTGCTAGATACCCTTAGTTTAACTCTCTGAGTCATTCTATTCATCTTTCTCATCCAGAAAAAAATAAAAATACAAAAATATATAACCTTTAACCTAACTTACCCCTTGTCAAAAGTCTAAACGATTGGTTACTAGTTGCTTGGTATGTTTGGTGGATGTGCTTGTTCGTATATGCTTATTGTAGCTACGCCGATTCAACGAAGGATAAAGAGTGCACGCTTCGTGTTTCGTAATTGATGTGGTATATATTTATTCGAAGTATGAGGTATTGTTAGTTGTTGAATGTGATTGAAAAAAAAAGTGATAAAAAAATTGAAAAAAAATGAAAAAAAAATATGAAAAAAAGAAGAAGAATGAATAAGTTTTGTTTGTTAGATGGAGGTTGGTTTGTTCAATAACCTCGCAGGTTTGTGGATTGACGTAGCTAACAACATGGGTTTCTTGGACTTGTCGACATGTATATTAATTATAAACCCAATTCCAGTATATATTTCTCATGCCTTATCCACACCCTTATAAACCCTTAGCCTGTACATTACAACCCGAATAAAAGTCCTCTTTTGATAAATTTACCTGGTGCTTACGCCATGTCGGTGCAGTTTTGTTTCTTGTACAATCCTATGGTATGAAATGAATCATGTCTGAGCAATTGAGTGTGATTTCCCTTTTACCCTCTATTACATTATATACTAGTGTCTGAGTGAATTATACTTTCCTTCTTCGTGAAGTGCTTAGTCATGTTATTCAGCTTGAGAATCAATGGGTATTGTCAAACATCTCTGTTTTCGCATATTAAAGAAAATTCCAAAAATATTTTTCATAATTCTATGTTTGTTTTGTAAAGCTTATTTCTTTTCATTATTTTGCTTGAGGACAAGCAAACCCTTAAGTGTAGGGGGTGCTTGCGCCTTTTGCACTTATTTGTTATAAAAACCAACAATATTTTCGAAAATTTCACAACCAATAAAAATTTTTAAAATTAAAAATTAAAAATAAAAAAATATCAAAATTTAAAAATATATATATATAAAAATAAAAATTTCCTTGTCTTGTCACCTAGGACCTTGTTTCTAAATTTCTTTTCTTAGATTTGCTTGAGGGGAATCAAAGTTTTAAGTGTGGGGGGATTTGATAACGCTCAAATTATACATGTTTCTATACGCGTTATCAATGCTTTTATGCATATAAATTGGTTAATATTACGAACTTTCGCTACTTAATCGAGTATATTTGCTATTGTAGGTTCTAAGTACGTGTCGTGGAAGAAAACGGAAGAATACACGAAGATTTGAAGCTTAAACGAAGAAATAACTCAAGCTGAATGCTTCCCGAAACCTGTTCTGTTTTGGTCATAACTCGGTCATACGAACTCCGTTTGATGCGATTCTAGCGGCCACACGAAGAGAATTAAATTATCTACAACTTTAAAAAAGGCCAAGTGCTATAAATGCCCCAAGTACGCCGCACTTTATAATAAGTGCGGCGCACTTTTCTGCCAGATTATAAATGCTCTTAAATGAGCTTGACATTCATTGCAACCTATCATCTACCCATTCTAGATCCTTCTATGCATGAAATTCAGCCTCTCTTGAGCCTATAAATACAGCCCCAAATCCATCATATCTCACACACATCCATCTACAATCCTCTCCTAAAGTAGAATAAGTTAGGAACTAGTTTTTGGGAATTTGGTTAAACTTGCTCCTAAGTTCATCTCAAACCCAGGTTTTGATCCATCAAAGAAGCATAATTGAAGTGTTATTTTGAATCTATAAGCGATTGTGACAGAATTGTTCATAGTTTTCGGGTTTTACTTCGAATATAATAAAGTGTTCTTGGGAAATTCATGTGAAATCACCATATTTTGCTCTTGGAATTTGGTATAATCTTGTTTATCCTTTAAATATGATCTTTGATGAATTCATGATGAATGTTATGAGTGTTGTTACTTGTTTGATTATGGAGTAATTTTGTTATGTTTGTTTAGGTGTTCTTGAGATGTGATATAAATATATATTATAGATATATGCTTATGATCATATAAATCGTATGCTTGATATTGTTATGCTAAGATCATTGAGACTTGTTTGATTTGTCATTGCAATAGAAGTAGGTCAAAAGGCTCTATTGTGTTGATTGAATTTCGCGTTATTTGTCTTTGGCAATTCGGTATTAACCTTGTGAAAATTGGTTAATAAAACTATGATCAACCTAAGTATAATAATGTTTAATGCTTAATCTCATGTCTAACAAACTTGATTAAGAGAGTATGCTTTTTATATCATCAACCACAAACCTATCTTAATGCATTTGGTATGTTGAGAATTAAAGGCCGAAAGGAATTCCTATCATATTGAATAGTTATTTGCTTGATTGATTACCTGTCATTTCTTGCTTATATATCTTGTTTGTGCGTGCATCTTTATCCATATATATGTTTTATCTCATGTCTCTTGGCCTAAACAAACATGTTTTAATCATCTTGGTAGTAATCTAATTATTTCTAGCTTTTGGTATAACTAGTTGTTAAATCAAATATGAGTCTAATGATCGTGACAATCATTTGGTCTTTCTTTCTAAACTACTTTTTGAATCTGAAAACGCACAACTCCCTTGGGACGACCTGGACTTACCTAGACTTTACTACATTCGAAAGGGTATACTTTCTCGTGTGTTTTCGTCTATTAACCGGTAATTCTAGTCTTATAAATTTAAAGCTTTTGAAACACATCAGGCTGTTATAAAGAGGAACAAAAATCAAAAGTCTATTTTATTATCTTTAATCAAAACGATTGTGTTTTAATGGGTTCTACACCTAAGCTTAGGTACCCAACAGCCTCACACTCATTTTCCCTAATAAATAAATAGCACATTAATATTTTATACAAATCGTGATTTTTAATAAACCAACATGGTCTTCACTCTTCACTTACAAAAACAAGATTGTTGTGAAATGGTTTTCCTACTCGTGGTTTAATGCCTTCTTTATTTATAGTAAATTAGCTAGGCTTCTTTCTTCAATACCAGCTCCACCACAAACAATCATATCTAAACCATATACAAGCTAAGTATGTACAGAAAAAACACAGAGAAAACGCACATGAAAAGAATGGGGAAAAATAACCCAAAAGATAACTCACAAAAATATGTCAGAAGAAATGACCGATCATCCATCTTCTGGGAAAGTATAGGTGAGCGGCTGCCATTTTGCAGAAGCTAAATTGGAAAGAGAAAAATGAATGAGGGATGCTGGAGAGGATGAGGATGTAAACTTTTTTGATAGTTGAGAATAGAGATGGGCAAAAAAACCTGGTTCGTGGAACCAAACCGGTCTAGAAACCAAAAACCAAACCGGTCCGTTTCTTGGCCAAACCGTTGGTTTGGGACCGGTTCAAGGTTTGAGGTTTCGACCGGTTCGTGGACTGGTTTTTCGAACCGGTTTCGAGGATTTACTTTTTTTTTAAAATTCAAATCTTGCTTTTCTAACATTGGGGGACCCGTGGAGGAGCGTTTTCTGACTTTTTGGGTGTAGTGCTTGTTATTTTGCTCTTTTATTTCAGTATAAATAGAGGGGTTATTTTACACATTCAATCACAACTTACACAACTCACAATCCTAAGCAAAAAAAAACTCTCCAAAGCAAAACCGAATTTCTTTCACTAATGGCAACTCAATCCAGTTCAATTACCACCGGTGTTAGTTCTTCAAGTGCACCGATGATTCTTCAAGTTTTATCAACCACCCGAAACCCTAAGGTTTGGCAACACTACAACCTTTGCAAGATGTCGGACAACGAGACGAAGGCTCAATGTAAGCATTGCTTTCATTTCTTTTCGCAAAATTCCAACTCGACGTTGAAGAGTCATATCACGCATCCACATTGTGAGGCACTCAAGACAGTTCCAGAAGCGGGGCAATCAGCTATGTCTCAAGATGGGAGTGTTTTTTGTGTACAATCCGGATGTGGTTCATGAACAATTTGTGGGGTTGGTGATTCAAGAAGGCTTACCATTCAACCACTTTGACAACACCCGAATGACGAGGGTGTTTCAAACCCATCTCCAACCAAAGTACAATCATGTAAGTCGCTCAACTCTAAAACGTGATGCAATGAAATTATGGATAGCGGCTAAACAATTGTTAAAAGATAGTTTTCTTAATTTAAATGCTAGTGTCAACGTAACAACGGATGTTTGGTCCGCCCCTCATGGTTTGACCGGTTCATATCTTTGTGTTACCGCACATTGGATTGAGCCCGAAACTTGGCAAATGATGAAGCGGGTCATTACATTCAAAGACTTTCTAGTTCTCCACACGGGTGGTGCTTTATTTAGAATGTTGAAAAGTGTGTTTGCCGATTTTCATTTGGAAGCTAAATTTTTTTCAGTTACGTTGGATAATGCTAGTAACAATACAAAAGCAATCGGTAAACTAAGATTGAGATACGAGCCACCAATGGATGGCGTATTTTATCATAGTCGATGTGTTGCACACATCATTAACTTGGTTGTGAAATCTGATTTAGCGGTGGCCCCGATAAATGCAATCAAAGAAAATTTTAAACAAATGTTAAAAGATATATTTAAATCGGGTAGTAGAAACTATCAATTATATATTCACTTGTGTAGAGAAGCCAAGAAACCTTGTTTATCACCTAAATGGGATGTTCCGACAAGGTGGAATTCCACCTATCACATGTTCCAATATGGTTTAAAACAGAAAGGTACTTTAATTTATTTTCATGAGTCTTTGTCCGATACGAATAGGGGTGTTACCCCTTTTCCGGTTGAAAATTAGGCCCATATTGAAAATCTAACAAAATTACTTGAAGTGTTTTACAATGCCACAAAACTATTGTTCGGGGTTTATTATCCAACATGTCTAGATGTATTGCAACAAATATACATCGTGTGTAATAAACTATCCGAATTTGAACTTAACGGTGGTATGTATTCAAGTATGGTTAAACCAATGAAGAACAAGTTTAGGAAATATTTTGAATAAATGCCCGCAGTCATCACTTGTGCGGCCGCTTTAAATCCATGTTTCAATGTTTCCAGGGTTGAGTTACTTATCGAGTCGATTTTGACTAATTTGGAGTGTTTTGATGATGACTTTGCAACTAAGGCAAAAGAACGGTTCACCGGATATTTTCAAAGTTTGTATAATACCTATTATCTGAAGTATGGTAACCCAACAACTCAATCAACTAGTGCGGCTTCTTCATCAACTCAATCAGGAGGTAATACATTGACTAATTTGCTAAACCGGTTAAAAGATCATTCTAACAAACGGGCAAGGAATGATCGTTCAACGAGCTCTGAATATGAGAGATATCTCTATAGCGATTTTATCTCCCATCTTTGGCCCAATGAGTTTGCGGGTTTTGATGTGTTATGTTTTTGGAAGGCAAAGGAATCAATGTTTCCCATTCTATCCTGAATGGCCCAGGATATGCTAAGTGTTCAAGCTACTTTTGTAGCTTCCGAATCCGCTTTTTCAACAAGTGGACAGGTGTTATCAATCCGAAGAACAAGAGTAACACCAGCTTCTTTGGAGATGTGTATGTGTCTAAAGGATCACTTAGACTCACAAGATCGAATACAAAACACATCAAGTCTTGAACACTCCCTAGACTTTGAAGAAGATATCTTGGAAGAAGAGGTGCAAGATAATGAAGCGACACCACTTTCGGATGAAGAAATCGCACTAGATGAAGCTGCTAGCGAAACTATGTCCAACGGATCCAGTTCCAGAGGAGAAGACATTGATTTGACTTTGTCCGAATCCGAATAGCCTTCTGATTAGATGTTGATTTGTATTATGTTTTAAGTTTATGTATTATGTTTGATGTATTTTCCCTTCTGATGTATTTCGTTTCCGATGTATTATATGTTTTATTAAATAAAAGTTGAAGTTTATTCAGTTTATTGCGTATAAAACCACGAAAAACAAAGAAGAAAAAAACATAAACCAAAAAAACCGGTTAGGAACCGGTTGGATCGGTTCGAGTTTTTCACTCCCCCGACCGGTTCCAAACCGAACCAGTTAACCGGTGGAACCTGTTTCGATAAGATTTTTGACCAAACTAGGTTCTAGTTGATCGAACCGAAACCGAAACTGGTTAACCGGTTTGCGCACCTTTAGTTGAGAAACACATGAATACTCACACTGTTGAACTGGGCAAAGCTGGGCTCTCACATGGGGCAAAGACTTTAGTCTCTTCTCCTCAACAATTGAGTGACTTTTTATCTTTGAATAACAATTACATCTTCAAGATTTGGTCACGCTCTTTCACTGATATTGTTGGTAAAAAGAAGACGTGGCATAAACTCATGTGCTTATCTGGCCTCTTCTAAGAGGGTGAATAGGGTTTTTGAGTTTGTTTTTATATTATAGGTAGATATTATGATACATAACCAGGTTTTGGTACAAATAGCCTGCATTGGAAGCTTGAGGTACATTTCAAAATATACATCTGCTCCCAAGGTTGACACATACGCTTATAGATGAATTGTAAAGTTATGAGTGATGAGCCTATCTTGTTTGGCAGGGACTACCTTCTAGGTATGTACTGTGGAATCGAATCACTAATTATTATTCGAGGCTGACAGGGACTACTTTCTGGGTAAGTAAATTGAATAACTAACTTAGTATTGTACTAACTCATCGTTCTAAAAAAACTCATACAATATATAATTATATACGTGTAATGGCCACAATTAAAGTTTATGTTGCAAATCAATTCTCTTAATAAAACTACCTAGAGTACAGGGTTACTGACGAATATCTAAAACACGTCGGATGTTGCCCTATAAAACCATCATTCTCTAACGTAAACCATAACCATATTTCTATATTGGGGGGGAAAGCTTATATCTACACTTACTGACAATCTATGTACAAATCAATTCTTCATATCTTCCAATGCATTTACAGTTATAAATAATCAGTTAACATTTTGTTAGTTTGACGTCTGTCATCATCAACCACCGTCTTCAGTGTCACTCACACACATTCGAAATTATTCCCGACGAATTTTAGTGATTTTTGCTGGAGACATGTTGTCGGGGAAAACATCCCCAGGGACATGACGTCGGGAAGCCAATGTCAGAGAAGCCGCATCGGTATATTTTCCCCGGTGACTTTCTTCGGCACGCATGTGGGCCCCACATCATTTTCAGTCAAAGAAGGTTATAGTTTGGCATAACTTTTCTCTAGCGACATGTCTACGGGGAAAACTTATGTCATAACCATGTTAATTAAATAATTAATTAATTAACTAACTAAAATATATCGTCAACAAAGTCAATCTGTGAGGAAAGTTTCTTCGGCGACATGTCGTGGGTGAAAGTATTTACCAGATTAACTTTGTTTGACCTGGAAAATACTTTCCTCGGCGACAAGTCGCCGGCTCACAGCAAAATGCTGCTGCACAACTGCCATTTTCCAAATTTTTTCTCAAAAAAATCTAACAAAACCTAAACCTGTGCTATGCCGCTTTCCTAATCAAAACCATAAAACATGTTATACACGACCCAAAGACATATATATATATGATAAACGCCACAAAAACCGTCTAAAACATTACAACGCCTACAAAACGAGCTGCCTAGCCACAAAACTTGCAATATCCGCAAGATACAAGTTAACAAAAGTTTATATAACATGTTTTAAATGTACAATAACTATATACGGGTAGTCAAAATATACTTCAAGACACAAAATAACATATACGTACCCATATATAACATGTTCAAAATGTCATCAACCCTGCCGGTGTCCTCATCCCCACCGACGTCCTCATCCCCACCCCCACCACTCCCACTCCTGATGCCCCCGTCGATCTCGCTCTATTAACCAAGCTTCCTAAGCATCTGGGATATCCGGTCGTCACTCGCAACTACCCTCCTCAGCAAGTTGAGCTCTTGCCTTTTCTGCTTTGCCTCATCTTTAGCTTCCTTAATCTTCTTGTCCCTCGAGGCGAGCGTTTCATTAATCTTAGCGTTGGTGTACGTACCTCAAGCTGATCGACAAAGATGTCGGTTTGCCCTTTTAGGCCACAACCTTACCAACCTCAGGAATGTGTCCCCGCTGCTTGCCCTTTCTAACCAGGGCAAGTATTTGCTCCTTAGTGTAGGGCACACCCGAAGGCGTATTGGCTCCTAGATCCCTCAGCCTCAGCATCTCCTTTTATGTAGTGACAAAAAAACGAGAAAATTAGTATATTAGTTGAGTTACTACATTATGTTTCAACAAATCATTAAAGTGCGTGTTTTGAAAAAAAAACAATACTTACATATTGAATCCGGGCCTCGTACTGCACCCATACGCCTTCATAAGTATACGTGTTGTAGAAGGTCAATATAAGGGACGGGTACTCATGGGTCTTGGATCTCTCCATCTGTACATACACACGTATATAAAATGAAACAAATTAAAAACGACAATCACAACACACCATGTATATAATGAACTATATATATGTAAAATAATTATAATGTGTCTTGCGTGTTGATCTCGAAGGACAACCAATGAGCATGATCCTCATCGGCAAAAGACCATGCTCTAAGCCCGGTTTTGAACATTTTGAGCGGCTCGGGCAACGTGCTTAGGGTCAAACCAAAAGTCAATTTTCTTATCCCATCACGCGTCTCACCATGTTTGACACTCCAATAGGTACACTTTAAGTAGGACTTGTTGTCGGTGTAGACCTTGGCGAAATGCTGCTCGATGCCCTTATCGATGTCAATCCATAGCCTTGAGCGCATGTGGGGCGCCAAGTCAAAGTTTTGCTGCAATCAGATATAACAAAAATAGATATAGAGATATAAATAAATAAACAAATTTAGATAATATACACATTTAAATAAATGAACATGATAATAAAATAATATAAAAGAAAAATGAAATAACTGACCATAAGCTGTCCCATGATGTGCGCCCTTTTGGACTTCTCAGTGGAGTGCCAGGAAGGGTAGTACATCAGGAAATCCCTAACGAGCTCGCCGACTAAGTTACTCCACCATGCAGCATTGGGCCCGAGATGAAGCATCATTCCTCTCAAACCTGATCTTCAGTGGGCCATATTCATTCATGGATTTCTTAAGCCCGAGGTTCTTGGTTTCTTTGTGCACACCCTTCCTTCCTCCATCTCTGTCGTCTCCCCTGTCTCCCCTGGTGGCTTTTCGGCATCCCACACTTATAAATTCAAGTTAGTGATAACGTCATAAAAATTCGAGGTAGGAAAATTCAAACTGTGATAACTTTATGCTCAGACTAAAAATAATCTAGAAATTCTCTAACATCAAAAAACCACACACCCCCCCCCCCCCCCCCCCCCCCCCCCCCCCCCCCCCCCCACCCCCACCCCCCCCCCCATTTTTGCAATAAACGTTGGGAGGGGGACGAGATGGGTCTCACGGCCATCGTCTACACCGTAACCGCGTGATTCTGCTGCTGACATTATGTAAAGTGCAAGTAAAAAATTAACATATAGAAATTTAATGAAAAACAAAATTTAATATAAGCATACACACATTTAAATACATATACATTCAAATAAATATACACATTTAAACAATCCATAATAATTTCATTAATTCAAATAAGTGTCGTATTACAAGTTACAATTCAAGATTAATCTTTTTTCCTAGTCAACTAGGAATAAATACAATCAGTCGAAGCTTTACATCATCTTAAACTATTGGCGAGTACTTCATCATCAGGAATCTGCTAATTCAGGAGGAATGTCATCCTTCATCATCAATAAATCATCATTCGCCTTAAACAACAATGTATCTGGTGGTTGCTTAACTTTCGTTTGATTGACCATTCTATTATTTAAGGTCGCAAAATCTAATTTCATTCAAATACTAGTAGAAGTGTGAGATCAGTGAGTTTGTTGTATAGTAAGAAACATTTGATGTCCTTATCACGAGACCCCTCGTTCGAAAACTTTTTATGATTCACATCTTGGACGACCTTCTAATGGAGTGGTCGTCTAGCCATATCTTCAAGGTAGAAGACTTGTTTGACTTGTGTTGCGAGAATGTATTGTTGATCTTTAAACGACTCATTAGATGCCAATATTTGTGTTATGTTGTTTCTAATGACAAAACGGTTGACGTTACGTCCTTCGTTGCTAGTGTCGGACCACTTAACTCGGAACAACACAACTTTGATCGACATATACAAAAACTCAAGAATTTCTTCAAGCTGACGATAATACATCTCTCAATCCTTCTCACCAGGTGAATAAATGTCGCTGTTTTGAGTTATACGACGTTCATCGCGACTGTGTACGATAAACCTCACACCGTTGCCTATGCAAGAGTTGACTAAGATTGCAGTCGGTGATGGTCCACAAGTCAAAGTGAATAACTCGTCAGTTAAATTTGGGTCTTTGTCTATGTAACGTTGACGGATTTATGAAAAAAATAGGATTATATAGAGATAAGTAATATATCATCGTTATTTTTATAGCGAAATACATACAATAAATTAAAGTTTACCTGAGGCTCAAACTAGCGAGGGAATTCTTGTTTCATGTCTTAGTTAGATAATTCTCTGAAAATGTCCATGATATTAGAATAAGTCGTCAAAAAGATAATTTAAGAAAAAGAAGTTTCAAAATAAAAACGAGTACCTCTCAAACTCGGCCATGTTCGTGTCTTTTTCAGGACTGTTGTGAAGTACATACCATATCACTTTCTTTAATTCTTGGTGACCTAACCGAATAACTGACCGTTTACCAGTTGTTCTACATAATGATTGGAAGACCTAAAATTGACATGTTAGGGGAGGGCAGTCCATATTACATTCGGGATGATTAAATTTCGTCGTAACACCCTGAAAATAACGATAACAGAAAGTCAATGCTTCTTCTGCAACATAACCCTCCGCTATTGAACCTTAAGGCTTAGCTTTATTTCGTACATAATTTTTTAGCTTCTTCATGTATCTTTCAAATGGATACATCCACCGGTAGGGAATAGGCTCGCCTTCATGAGCCTCTTCAGGTAAATGGATAACCAAGTGAATAATAATGTCAAAGAAAGTAGGAGGATATATTTGCTTGAGATTTCACAAAATATCAATCAACTGGCTCTTAGCTTCCACCATGTCATCCTCTGATGTGTCGTTGTGTGGTGTTTATTTATGATAGTTCAAGTTTAAATTTATATTTTGCCGACTTAACCAAAAACAACACTTTAACGGGTAGTGTACTCGGTATGTGGTAGATTCGTGGTAAGTAGGGTGTCGAACACTTGAAGCGAGGTCAAATCTCTTAATTTATTTATATTTTAGTTGATCTAATCTAAGTTAATTCTAATCTAAGTCAAACATATGCTAATCCTATGTTAGTTCTAATCCTAATTCTAACAGGTAAAAGGGGGGTTTTTAGCCTGAGAGACTGGCACGGGTTTGTTTGGTGACTACAATCAATTCAAGACACTTTAACCAACATAAGCAAATTAACATAAGATAAAAGAGGGGTCGAGCCTTATGTTAGAATACTATATTAGCCATCATTAATCCGATTATAAGTTGGTTTGTTTATTCAGTGCAATGATTACTTATCTCGAAGAGGTATATCATTCTTAGACTTAGGCGGGACTTCATCCTAATACCTAGACACATTAATTAATTCTGTCACAATTAAAGCGTCCGCATAAAGCATACTTATTACCTGATTATAATCTATCTTAGGGATTAAAGCAATGGTGATCTTGTTAAACCCTGGCTCATAGAGACTTCACCCACTTACTGCTTAATGGTAATTTATACACTAGTAGTCTACTTGTCCAACTATCCAATGGAATCAGAACATTATTTGTTGAATTATATAGACTCGCCTACTAGTCAACATGTTCAATAAACCAAAGGCAATTTCCGTTAACTAGTTAAGCCAAAAGTGTATCCTTAGCACGATTTTAGAAGGACAATATCCCGACATCTAGATTACTTGGTCCATATCACTAGATCCAGTTGAATGATAGGTCGCATACAAAAGCACGTAAACAAGTATGAATGGATAAACATAAACAAGCATACAACGATAAATTAAGCAATTGAGATATAAAGAAAACCAAACATTCAGATCTCCATAATAATGGCTAATACCCGAAGGTATTAGCTTTCAAACATCATAATTAATACAAGAGTAATTGTTTTAGCCAAGGTAAACTAACCGAGTTAACAAATGATACCAAAAACTAAACGATTACAAAAGTATAAGTAATTACACGTTGTCTTCTATGGATTGGAATGCGTTGCAAGACCTCTTCTGCTCTTTTTCTCCTCTGAAAATCAACTTTTATGGTTTAGGTATCGAGAATATGATTTAGCACACTTAAAACTCGTTTTTGAGTTTTGTATTTATATTGTCTGGAGTGGGTGTCGATACGGCGTATCCAAGGGATTGGATACGACGTATTGGAGTTTCTTGGAGTAGGGACCAGGTTTGATATCTTCCAGAATCTTCACATACTATATATCCAATACGACATATTGGTCTTCTCTGGATACGGCGTATTGAGCTTGTTTCCTTTGTGGTCTTTGGTGAGTGCATGCACGGATATGCCGTATCTATCTTGATGGATATGGCGTATTGGTCTTCAGAATAGTAATCTTCAAAATATCTTCATTTAAGCTCCAGAATGCGCGCCTTTTGCTAATATTCACCAAGTACTCCATAATTACTACAATTCTCAAATATAAACGATTAAGTAACAATTCTTTGCAATAATTATACAAAATGGGTTAAATACAGGGGATAAATAATGCTATAAAATAGACGTTATTTGATGTCATCAAATATCCCCCCACTTGAATCCTACTTGTCCTCAAGTAGCCTTTAGAAATTTATAAAAATGTATCCCTAAGGATATTTTCCGTTAAAACATTTATTTGATCTATTACAAGTACACAACCAAACACCTCACAAAATAGGAAGATGAAAACACTCAAATCACTCAACTAATCTATGTGGTAACATGTAACTAATTCGCTCAATTGCTCGGTCGTGACGAGTATTCTATCATAAGCTTGGCAAGGATACACATCTCCACCGCTAAAGCTAAGGAGTAACAAGTTTATAAAGGTAAATATGGGTTTATATGAGAAGGCTTAGGGTTGATTACTCTAACTAATCTTTATCGATACCAATATTCTAGGAGGGCGACAAAGACCACACATACACACCCGTAATGATGGGATAGACACATGTGACTGCTCACTCCCACCTCGAATAAGCTAAAGAGTAGGAATATTAGAGTAATATAGGGTATGGATCTTCTAACTTTCACCAATAGTAATAAACCAACAAGGCAGCTGAGACATGCATACATGGCCGTAACGACGGAATAGACATGCACGCTCGATCACATCCTCATTCGCGTAAAACCCATGGTTAATGATTAGGAAAGGGAATTAAATTGTTGTTAAATAAAAATTACAAAACATTAGGAAAGAGAATTAAATGGTTGTTAAATAATAATTTAAATCAAATAGATATGTCTAAAAATACAACTTGCTAGACACTTTTTCTCCGACCGTTACACTATTAAGCAACTAGTTAACAGTAAAATAAAACTTAATTAATTGGGTTTGGCCTAAGGTGGTAAGGTATAACAGAACAACAATAATGGTTGTAAGTTCCTAAATGATCAGCTCTACGGGTTGTTCTAGGGGTATCTTACTCTTAAAGTGAGAGTAAACAAAGGGTTTATATGGGGGTTAACTAACCAGTGTAGTTAGTTAATAAGCAACATGTAAAGGCGATTTGGGTGTAATCCTAAAATTTACCAATTTAAACAAGTTACTCCATCTAAATCCATAGTACTTATCACTGCGGTCTCGAATAGATATACCAAGCCAAGTTCTAAAGTCTATTACATCACCGGCACACTCATATTTTGTAGAATTTGGGTAAACATTTGGAAAATGATAGGTTAAATCCTCACAATATCTAATAAGGGTTATTGTGTGTGGGACATGTAACATGTAATTTCACAAAAGTATGCTTGAATTTTTTTTAAATTTGAGCATAATTTAAGCATTTTAGTGTGAAAAATAGGACAAGTAAACATTCTAATTCCATCCCCTCACTTGAATTATACAACGTCCTCGTTGTATAGATAAAACATTAAATACGGGAATTAAAAAGAATTAGAATGAGAAACTCCCCTGATATTTGCTCGATAGATTCTCCATGTTGAGTTTATTAGCAAGATTGTGTTGAACAGCCGCCTTTAAGTTTCAAGACTCCAACACTTCAAGATCTCTAAATTTGTAAATTCTCCACTAATATTCGTCGATATTTCTTTGCTTCCAAGGTCCTATATAAAATATAGGAAAAACGTGTGCATTCCTATCTTGGTACCTACGGTTAATTTAAACTAAACTAAACAAAACTGTACAGGAGATCGATACGCCGTATCCATAAACTGGAATACGTCGTATTGAGAAACCTGTAAAAAGTATCTAAATACGGGTCAGTCTGTTGAATACGCCATATCATGTGCATGAATACGCCGTATTGACATAACTGACAATAATGTTTTTAAAGTGCATAAAAATAAAGACGGATAACGTCCAGACAATCAATACGCCCTTATGGTATAGAGCGGATATGCCGTATTGATGTCTGAGAAGAAATACTCGATAAAATTAAATAACATTCCGGGTTGTCTCCCGGGAAGCACTTTTGTTTACAACGAAGTCTTTAAGTTAGACTTTTCTTTAGCTTCTCCTTATTTGGAATCTCTCTCTCTCCCTCTCTCTCCATTCTTTGGTGTTAATTTCCTGCTTGGTTCCATAACATATTCATGAACTATGGTGCTGAACTTACTGCCAGGCTAGATTCTATCATACACAAACAAATCAAAACGTCATACCATGATATATATAAAAAGATAAGCAGTTTTAAGTTTAGGTACAACATGATATAAATAATATAAATGTACAGGATAGAAACAAAAGATAAGGATAGGAAGATCATGGGTCTGGCTGCTGTTGGTCCTGCTGGGTTGTAGAGGTGCTAGCCTAACCAGTCCTCTGCCTGACCCTATGCCTTTGATACTCTCTCGGTGTCTCATAATAGCTCGTGTATGTCACACCTGCCCTGTCCATCATCCGTGCGAGGCTAGTGGTAGTCCATGTACAGAATCTAGAAAAATCGTGAGTCGTTGCATCAATCACCTTGCGTTGCTCAGTCAATGCCCCACGAATCTCATGTGCATCCTCCTCTAATATGGCCATCCTCTGTGGTATAGTCCTGGCAGCAGCTGGTGGTGGTGGTGGTGCCTGTACAGGTGACGGATCAGCTTGTACACCCTCATCCGCAGCAAGAGCATCCTGAGCCACTCTAGGGGTACCAACCGCAGCATCAGGCTGCCTCTCTGGTCCCAGGGCTACCCAAGCCCAAGTATCATCAATATGCTCATAAATCTGCAACCTTACTAACTCACCCATATCGATAACTGGGAGCTTAGGGGCAATAACCGCTAATCCCTAAAGTATCTCCACAATCAGAAGCCCAAAATGCTCAACTAATCTAGCCATAAACTGTCCACCAGAAATATAAGCGCTGCTCTTCCTCCCAGTAGCAAACAATCTCAAATACCTAGCCAATAAATAAGGGACGTTGACCGAGCCAACGTCCACCCCTCTCAAGTAAAATAAATCAGTCACGGTCACCTTCTCAAGTGCCTGAATCCTCTTAGCAATGCTACAAGCAATCAACCTATGGCACAGCCTAAGAATTGGATCTCTAATCAAAGTGTAGGAAGAGGTTGTGCCAAGGAAATCTCCAGCAGATGAGATCCCGATCCAATAATCCCTCAGATCCCCCTTGTCGGGGATCTGCCTCGCGCTATCGGCCTAGTAAGCACCGAATCCAACAGTCTGCATCTCCTCAGCAATGTATAATCCCAGGGCTAAAATAAACTCTCTCCAGCTCATACGCCTCCTAGCTCCACCCAACTGAAACTGTAAAGCTCCAGGCATGTCTAAATCAAGTATAGCCTCTCCAAACCTGAATGTACTGAAAAACTCTAGAATAAGCTCGTGTACCGATGGCCCCCTGATAAGATCATTTATAGCTCAAGATTGATTAAATCTTATATATCTAGGATGAACAATAACAATGATTGATAACACACAGCGGAATAATAAATAACACAATCAAAGTTATCACAAGGTTTTCTTTATTGAACGTTTCCCTATTACCCCAACTATAATTTGGGGGACTTAAAACACCAAACTAAAACTATGGTGTATCTATGTGACTTCATCAGTCGGACTTGCTATCTACCTATCTAAACTCTCAGTTGGAGGAGCTCTCTAGTTTTCTATGGATGGATTATTAAAACCATATGCCTGATAATTTTTTCTTTATTTAGAGAGATATCAAGGCTTACAGTTAAAGTAAAAACAAATCAATATATTTTAAAAACAGTTTAAGATATTCTTCTAATATCTTATGTATCCTTATCTTTATAAGGAGGATTTTTTGAATTTTATTCTTTATCTTCATGTGGCTCCACCTGCTTGAAAAAAAATAAAAAAAAATAAAAATAAAGATTTCTTTAATTACAATTGTAGTCCTTTTGTTTCATTCTTATATTTATTTTCTCTCATCAAATCAATAATCCCAACAATCTTTCCCTATTTGATAATGACAAAACAAACAAAGTCGCGTATAAACTTCCCCTTAATTGGAGAAGTTGAGATGTAATATCTCCTCTAAATGAAACAAAATTCTTTAATGCTTCCCCTTGGATTTAAGATCCCTTTTAACATGCCACCACACTAAATAAGCTGCAAATCAATGAATCCCGTTAATCTTCCTCATCTCCCTTTTTGTCTTCATCCAATAGGGGTCTTCTAAAGATATGCAACTTGTAAACACTTCCCCTCAAGTGGTGCATGTAGATGGTTAAACATTTATTCAATAAGCTTCTCCTGAAACCAATATGTTTACCATCTCTTGAATCTTGAACTCTGTAGGCTCTATGTAGTGATCACTGATGAAGAAAACCGAGTATAACGAATTTGATGAAGAAGTAGAATCTCCCAAACTTGTGCCTTATATCTTGTACTATCCATGACGTTGAACTCATACTCCTAATGTATAAGTAGACCGCAATCTCTTTGACAAAATCCTCATTTTTTATGATGAGACACTGAGCACAATAACGTAACTCCTTCAAGTGATAGCAAATGTGAGCATTAAGCACCCTAAGTTTATAAATCATACACCTTTGCTAGATTCGTCAAGTCTTCGTCACCAAACAAACCAAATAAGTTATCTTCAAAGTGTAACACCCACTTTGAGATATGATAAGACACACACCTGTAAAACTCAACTACAACATCAAATAAGCAATAATCAATCGTCTTCGTAATCACATCTTCAAATAATCCCAAAAATACGAGCCATAAATCAATAAGAATAAACTATTTGAAAAATAGTTCTGTCCGAGATCTAAATCCATCTGAAAACCAAGTACTATCTGATATTGGACAAGCCTAGCAGTACAAACTGCTTTGTCGGACGACTCTGGCAGTATTAAAATCCAAGTACAGCAGTACTAACGTATTTCATTTAGCGACACTTTATTTTGTTACAAATCCGTCGCTAAACTGTCGCTAAACTGGGTACTCCTTCCTCCCAAACGGTTAGTGACACATTTTTCTGTCACTAAACTGTTGCAATACTGTCACAGTTCTGATGTCTCCTTTCTCCCATAGCTGTTAGTGACTCTTTTAACTTGTCGTTGATCTGTTGCTGGGGATATTTACTAATGTGTTTACTCTTGGCAGTATTAACAAAAACAACAAGAAATAGTACTAAAAATTCTTCAAGCAATAAAAGATACTAACGAAAAAAGCAAGCAAGGTTATAGCCAAAACTTGTTCCAAAACTGTATTTAAGTATGGTTCTATATTAGCACGAATCAATAAAACAATAGAATCATGAATTTGATACAGTACGCTTCGACCTTCATATGGTTATCCACCGCACCTTTCCACTATATATTCTATGTTGAATGTATTCTAAAAAAAATCTTTTGCAAGCTGTCATATCAATCTCACGTATCCATACAAATCACGCAGCCAAAACATACCATGTGAAGCAATAGAAACCATTTAAAAACTAATGAACAATTTTAAATAATTACCTAATTCACGTCTTAATAGACAGGAAACCATTATGGGATCAATACCTAAAATCAGGGCCACACCTTTAACTTTCCCTGTGATCAATAACTCACACACGATCCAAAATCATAAAATATTATCACCAGACCAATAACTTATACCTTCAATCGTGTCAAAACCTGCTGCATCTTCTTTCATACCACGTCTCATATCACAATTCATTCCCTATTTTTAATGAATTCCATGTCTCAAGCCTCATCAGACCTTAAACAATCATGAACACCAGCGAATACAATCAACCGATTAATCACCTGCTGTCTCTATTCAATTATTGTTACCAGAACCAATAGCTGAGATTTAATCATTATTCGTTAGACCTGCTTTGAATTAGGGTTTTCAGAAACCTAATCACATCCTGACCATCAAGAAAACCTGCTGAAATACCATATTAATCTTGCTGCAATCAGAAACCAATTGCGTCATGACCATTAACATACCACAAACGCAAACGTCATCACAGCAACAAACATACAACAGTCTTGACACCTTCTGTTTTATTATATTAGGGTTCCATTCAAAACCCTAGTTTCATCGAATATTTCGCGCCCAAAACACCGGAAAAAAACAAAAAAAAAATGCATACGAATGAAAACCTTGAACAATCCTAGATATCGAGAGCCACGAGGCTCTGATACCAATTGATACGATCATTTATAGCTCAAGATTGATTAGATCTTATATATCTAGGATGAACAATAACAATGATTGATAACACGCAGCGGAATAATAAAGAACACAATCAAAGTTATCACAAGGTTTCTTTATTGAACGTTTCCCTATTACCCCAACTATAATTTAGGGCTATACCAACTAACTATGGTGTACTATTCGACTCTCATCAGTCGACTTGCTATCTAACTATCTAGACTCTCATTGGGAGAACTCTAATTTTCTATGGATGGATATCTAAACCATATGCCTGATAATCTCTTTATATAGAGAGATATCAAGGCTTATAATAGAAGATAAGAACAAACAATATATTTAAAACATTTAAGAATATCTTCTGATATCTTTTGTATCTTTATCTTTATAAGGAGATCTTCTGAAATTTTCATCTTTATCTTCATGTGCTCCACCAGCTTGAAGATTTCTTTAATTACATTTTTAGTCCTTTTGTTTCATTCTTATATTTATTTTGTCTCGTCAAATCTAGAATCCCAACAATCTTCCTCTATTTGATGATGACAAAACAAACAAAGTCGCGTACGAACTTCCCCGTAAATAGAGAAGTTAAGATGTAATCATCTCTCTAAATGAAACAAAATCTTCAATGCTTCCCCTTGATTTAAGATCTCCTTAAATATGTCACCACACATAAATAAGCTGCAAATCAATGAACCTGTAATCTTCTTCTCCTTTTTGTCTTCATCCAATAGGGGTCTTCTGAAGATATGCATTGTAAACACTTCCTCTCAAGTGGTGCATGTAGATGGTTAAACATTTATTCAATAATCTTCCCCTGAAACCAATATGTTTACCATCTCTTGAATCTCGAACTCAATAGGCTCTATGTAGTAATCACAGATGAAGAAAACCGAGTATAACAAATTTGATGAAGAAGTAGAATCTCCCAAACTTGTGCCTTATATCTTGTACTATCCATGACGTTGAACTCATACTCCTAATGTATAAGCAGACCGCAATCTCTTTGACTAAATCCTTATTTTTTATGATGAGACACTGAGCACAATAATGTAACTCCTTCAAGTGATAGAAAATGTAAGCAATAACCCTAAGTTTATAAATCACACACCTTTGCTAGATTCATCAAGTCTTCATCACCATACAAACCAAACAAGTTATCTTAAAAGTGTAAACCTACTTTGAGATATGATAAGACACGTACCTGTAAAACTCAAATACAACATCAAGTAAGCAATAATCAATCGTCTTCGTAATCACATCTTCAAATAATCCCAAAAATACGAGCCATAAATCAATAAGAATAAACTATTTGAAAAATAGTTCTGTCCGAGATCCAAATCCATCCAAAAACCAAGTACTGTTCGATATTGGACAAGCCTAGCAGTACAAACTACTTTGTTGGACGACTATGGCAGTATTAAAATCCAAGTACAGCAGTAATAACGTATTTCATTTAGTGACACTTTATTCTATTACTAATCCGTCGCTAAACTGGGTACTCCTTCCTCCCAAACGGTTAGTGACATATTTTTCTGTCACTAAACTGTTGCAATACTGTCACAGTTCTGATGTCTCCTTTCTCCAATAGCTATTAGTGACTCTTTTAACTTGTCGATGATTTGTTGCTGGACCGTCTCTAATGTGTTTACTCTTGGCAGTATTAACAAAAACAATAAGCAGTACTAAAAATTCTCAAGCAGTACTAACGAAAAAACAAGCAGTACTAGCCAAAACTTGTCCAAACAGTATTAAGTATTGGTTCTACTGTTAGCACGAATCAATAACAACAATAGAATCACGAACAGATACACGCTCGACATTCATATGGATATCCACCGCACCTTTCCACACATATATTCTATGTGAATGTATTCCAAAAAAAAACTTTTGCAAGTTGTCATAACAATCTCACGTATCCATACAAATCACGTAGCCAAAACATACCATGTGAAGCAATAGCAACCATTTAAAAACTAATGAACAATTTTAAATAATCACCTAATTCACGTCCTAATAGACAAGAAACCATTATGGGATCAATCCCTAAAAATCAGGGCACACTTTGACTTTCCCTGCTGCTCAATAACTCAAACACGATCAAATCAAAAAATATTATCACCAGACCAATAACTTATACCTTTAATCGTGTCAAAACCTATTGTATCTTCTTTCATACCACGTCTTATATCACGACTCATTCCCTGCTTTTAATGAATTCCATGTCTCAAGCCTCATCAGACCTTGGACAATCATGAACACCAACGAATACAATCAACCGATTAATCACCTGCTGCCTCCATTCAATTATTGTTACCAGAACCAATAGCTGAGATTCGATCATTATTCGTTAGACCTGCTTTGAATTAGGGTTTTCAGAAACCTAATCACATCCTGACCATCAAGAAAACCTGCTGAAATACCATATTAATCTTGCTGCAATCAGAAACCTATTGCGTCATGACCATTAACATACCACAAATGCAAACGTCATCACAGCACCAGATCCAAGGCAAAAATCCATAATACCCTGGATACAAACGAATCTTGGTGCACAACAGAATTACCATATGCCTGATAATCTCTTTATATAGAGAGATATCAAGGCTTACAATAGAAGATAAGAACAAACAATATATTTAAAACATTTAAGAATATCTTCTAATATCTTCTTGTTAAGTATAAATGAAGTGTATAATTCAGATGTGAAATAGATCCGGAGGTATGGTAAAATGGAATAAATGTGTAGCCATATTATTAGAGAATAAAGGAAGAAAGATGGGAAGATGTGTGTGTGGTAGAGAGAAAACACACACACACACACACACACTTTTACAAAAGTGAGCTTCACCCCTCCATGGAAGTATGGAGGGGGTATTTATAGTCCTAGTGACACTTAACTATTGTAACTAGTCATTATTAGTCCCTACGTGTCACGCTATAAATGAACTAATGTAATTCCGGATATGTCACCATATTTTAAGGCTAACAATCTTCCCCCAATATGTGGACACATACGGAATTACTTACAATGTTCCTATCAAGTACAATTACAATAAAATAAAGTCTTCCAAAGCACTTCCAAAGCTGAAGATGTCTTCTGAGTTCTCCTTGTCTTGAAACTTGTACTCCAGCTTGGATCTTCATTGTCTTTACTTGTACAGGAACCATTGTAGTATGCATGAACTGGATTAACTTCCCCCCAATTCATGCAGCATGTCTTGAAAAGCTTTCTTCATAGACTCCTTTTTGGCGAAGTTTCTGAATCAGCTTCCCCCCAAACCAACATCCCTATCTTAAGCAGATTCTGAAACTTTGTTGTAGCTTGAACAATCTTCTACTTGTCATTGACGTGCACAGCGGAAATTTGTAGAAGTCAAACCACACCAACGACCACTGCTTCTTGTCATTAGGGCTTGGTGAATATTCGTTCGGGGGTGCATGCGAGAAATCAGCATCAATTCTTCTCACATATGCAGTATACTTCATAAACCATGCTAAGTAAAGTAGTATACACTACTTCCCCCTGGAAGTTGACATGGTAACATCAAAGTCAACTAAGTCCCGGATGTACACATTTTCCCCCATGATGGTTGCGAACTCTCGGAAGCATCATTGTCGTGTACGCACATATACTCGAGAAGTTCTTGTCTTAAGCACAAATCTTGAAATCCAAACAAAGCATTACCCTCTTGTCTTCAGAAACCGTAGAGGAGATGAAGCAAGAATCAAGAAAACTTGGTATAATCAAGGTCTTGTATATGAATGTCGTTGTAGAACTTTGAGAATTTTGCTTAGACTGTGAAGTACCATTGTCTTGGAATCCCGTGAGAATTGCTGATTACATCTCAACCTTTAAATTCTCTGGCTAACTTTACCAACCTCGAATTCTGTCGGCTATTGTTGTGATCACTTGGTGAAGTAAACCCGATATACCAAACTTGAAAATGAAGTGAAATCCCCCAAATTTGTTACTTAAGCTTGCACTGTTGTGATTGAAGAATGGTGCAAGATTAAATCTATAAGTACTCTATACCCCACCGAAAAAGTATAAGAAGTACAACACCTCTTGAAATTATCCACATCGACTTCTGCGTGTGACACTGAGTACTACAACGTAACTCCTTTAAGTGATAGTTATCCAGGTCTGCAACCAACCACCCCTGACTGCTGGTAACTAGATAATTCAAGTCTTAATCATAAGCTGTATATGGTCAACCAAGTCATCAATCGATAGATTGGGTTTAAAGAAAAGGGGTAGCAAATAGAAGGAAGTCTCGATGATGAAATAAGTAGACGCCTTCGTGAAATCTAACTTCAATCTCAAATAAGGGATACCAAATCAACTTCGTGAACACTTGTCATCATAATTCGAATCTCTAGCCGTTTGTCATTTAGTGAATCTTATTCGGATCATTTATAGTGTTATGTATCATGTTTGTTGTGTTGTTGTTCAAGAATGTCGTTAAACTAGACAAATGTTGTGTTTGAATGTCGTCAATGGAAATACATTTGTCTAATTAAACTTGCCGTGATAGTGTTTTAGTCCCGGCTCATTTTTCTAACATAAGCCCAATATATATAAAACCATATATCATTTTCGGCTCAATATAACATTTCTCAGCCCAACATACAAGAATTCAGCCCATCACCATAACCAATAAGCATTAAGCCCATTTTGTCTTATAACCGAAAATCCAGCCCATGTCTAACTTTTATAAACTTTTAGCCCAAGGAAAATTTGTTAGACACACTTACACTCGGTTGACCCATTCTAGAAATAGATCTCGGCCCAATATTCTTGATAGGATTCGATCCAATACAGAGATATATAGCCATTCCAAATCCCTAATTATACTCCTTCAAATCATAACCCTAACCCTAATTATAACATCATCCGCCTCCTATTTTTTCTCTGTCTCTCAAAACAAACAAACAAATCCATTCTCATTTCAAACTCAGTCACACACAAAATTCTCTCCATCATTATTTCTTTCAGTAATCAATTGCACAAACATTATGAGATAACATATATCTTGCTTTGTGATTATTCCTCTTCAAACCAAGACACACAATCAATTTGTTTTCTTTTACTCACCACATGAGTACAAAAATGCATATCTCTTTTATTTGATTAAGCGAGACGAAGCCACATCAAACAATAATCTTAATAATCATTCAGCGTAGACTAACCAAGCACGCTCAAGCATGAAGAAACTTACAGTCTTCAAGATCTTATGAAAGAGGTCTCGGGTAGGTGATTTTGTGTTCATGTGTTTTGAGTAACTTGCACCGAAACAAAGATTAAATGAAAACAAAATTGTTTTCATTCTCTCTTTATATTCGGACATTGAAGAGGGGTAAGATTAATCACAGATCTATGATGATGATCTTTTTCGTGATCTTAACCATCTGATGGTTAATTCCATAACACGAAATAAAATATGAGATCTTGAATTAATTTATGTTCGAGTTTTGATGGAGATGTTGTAGATGGATATGAAGTTGTGGGATTGTTTATGTGATGATGTGATGACGGGATTTATAGGTTTAGTTAGTTTTTTTTTTATTTGGATTTTTTTGGTGATTGTGTATGGCGGATGATATAGATGTTGTTGGTATTGAAATGTGTGACGATGGGATTAGAGTCTTGGAGTTGGATTTGAGTAAGAAGCTGAGTCTTTTCTGTCTTTGATCTTTCTGTTTCTTCATTTCTGTCTAGTTTGACTTTTCTGGTCAACTGTTGATTGGTATAGCAAAACGCAATCTCAAACAAATTTCTGCCAGCGTTTCTCTTCATAAAAATCATAAGAAAGGTCTTCTTGTAAGTCAAAACGCAATGGCAAAACGCAACCATCAAGACGCAATGTTGAACCAACATTGACCAGTCAAAACGCAATGTCACTTTTGTACTTCTCTTTTAAAACCGGATCTGGGCTTTTTTCTTTCATCAAAACGCAACAAGAAGCTTATACAAGAAATGAGCTCGAAAATATTCTTGTAAGATTAAAACAACAGATCTGAATGAGTAATGAAAAATAGAAACATGTAACAACATATTCTATCTATTTTCTTGACTTTCACAAGGAAAAAAACACAAAAAATCAGTTGTGAACAGTAACGAGACATGAATAGTAAATGAATAGTGGATGAACAGTAACCGGACAACAAACATAAGATATGATACACCCATGCAGCTCTGATGCCAATTGTCAAGTAATAAGATATCACTAACAAGAGACAATGATCCGAAGGTCAGGGAGGATTAAACAAATAAGTTGCCATTGTATTATTTAGTGAGAGAAAGGAAAGATGTGTGTTTTATAGAGAGAGAAACACACACACCTTATTACAAGTAAAATGAATTCTCACCCCTCCATGGAAGTACGGAGGGGGTATTTATATTCCTATTGACACCTAACTATTGTAACTTGTCATTATTAGTCCCTACATGTCACACTATAACTAAACTATTGTAATTCCGGATATGTCACCATATTTTAAGGCTAACAACATACCATTTACCTAATAAAACGACCTTATTTGACCAAAAACATAAGAAAAATGCCAAATATATGCTTTTTTGCTATTTGTGTTGAGTAGGTATCGAATATTCACTAAAGGACAAAAATCAAGCCAAAACGGACAAAACCGGGCACGGAACAGAAAGAGCGTGAAAAAGTCAACAAGAGTCAAAAGTCAAAGTCAACAAAAGTCAAAGTCAATGACGGAGCCGAAACCGAAGAAATCTTAAATGGGCCAATCTGTACCTATTTAATGGGTCGGGTCAGCCTATTAAGACATCATGTATAAAGACTTATAATTCTAAGTCTTATAAAAGCCTTTAAATGTCCAAAACCTTAACCTCGCCTAAAACAAAACTAGGCCCAAAACCCCTTAACTATTATTAAGCCCACATCCCTTAACCCTTTTGCACCAATAGTCCTTATGGACTAACATTGTTAGTCCAAAAGGACTAACGGTGCAAACACACATATATAACTAAGGGACTAATGTGTGCTAAAACACACATCATTTATACCTCGGAAAATGCTAATAAACGGACTAAAACACTAAAATATGGATAAATATGTTGCAAATATGTTTGTATTGTGTTTTAATGTCTTACAGGTACAAAGGATTGAAAACAAAGCAAAAACAGTAATTTTTAGGTGACTTTCGATGACGTTTTTATGTTTATCAAGGTTCAAACGAAGTCGTCAAAAGCTGGCGTACGAGGTACGTTGTATGATAACGCGTTTGGGACGAAAAGACGAATATACCACCCATATTTGCACTATAACAGTTCTTGATGGCTGGAAAAGATGAAAATACCCCCACACCCCTTTGGGCCTATATAACACACACGCAACAGCTCATTTT